>APFE031361792.1:55046-104366 GCA_000404065.3 Pinus taeda | reverse complement strand
TTTCATTGTTTTAATTTTAATTTTAATTTTAATTTTATGTTTTCATTACTTTTTTGAAATTTTAGTGTTTTTCAGGGTCATGGTAAAATATTTTACGCCATTATTTCAAAATGTTGAAATTTTACCTTTGAAGCTTAATTAGGTCTGCGTTTATTGGCTTTGGATTCTCTGCTATTTGAAGATGCTCAATTTCCTCTTGGTTTATAGTCATTACCTGTTTTACAGTTCTCAGGCTCAGACCTTGAGTCAGACTCCAGCTTTGAAAGGGAAGCGCTTTACAGTTTACTTATACGGGCCCAATCAACCTGTTTTGGTCTAGATACACCTCTGGTCAATCTTCAACTATAGTTTGGGCATTTGTTGTTTCATAGTAGTTCTTCTAGTTAGTCTTCTGCTAGTCTTTTGGCCAGTGTTCAAGCGAGGTATTGTGAACATGCCACATCTCTGGGATAGACTTCTCGAGGCCACTACCTCTTTGTAATTTTATTTTTGTATCAATATAGGAGTAGACAAATTCAAAAAAAGAAATAAATAAATGTTGAAAATTTACCCTAGAAAAAAAGGTGTTATTCCAACACCAACACTTTTCGTTTTAGTAGTATTTTTTATGTTTTTACAGGGTTTTCGGGCCAGAGTGCCCATTTTGAATTTATATTTCCCATTTCAAAGTTTACATTGTTCACCTATGTTAGGAGATTTATCATCACTTCAGCCTCAACAAAAGGGAAAGGTCTCCTACATGAAACATAGTCAGAACTACAGGAAGAAGAAATTGTCCTATAGGAAACCCTATCAAAGCTACAAAAAACAGAGAAAAAAGATTAGGAAATGATGTAAGCAAAAAGGGAAGGAAAAGAGGCGGGAATTACTCAAGAAAAAATAGAGAAAGAGGCCCAGGAGTTGAAGGAGCCTAGCCCACAACCAAACCTTATCTCCTACTATAGATTCATTGAAGGAGGTAAGGTGATACTGCAAAAGTTTTCCCTTCCTTTATTCTTTGAACTCTAAAAGAGAGAGCAAGGACACGTCGATGGATGAAAATTACTAAATCAAATGGGGTGGAGGATGTAGGCCACATGGAAGAGAAGCTATAAGAAATGGGAAAATAATTAAGTAGCATAAGGGATAGGGAAACAATGATGAAATATCAATTAAAGGTCAAGAAAACATGGCTAAGAAAGTAGCTACAAGAAAAGGAAGGCCAATTGGAAACTATGGCAAGGTTATCCATGAAGGTAATTCAATGCAGGATGCCAACGAATTCATATGCCTTATACTTCAAATAGCAATGGCTACAGTTTTAAATAAAAGCCCTAGCACAAATATGAACTATGCCTTTCCAAGACTATAGGCAATTCATTGACCTTTGTGATCAAAGCACCGTTGAGGATGGAGCAAAGGTATATAAGTTCTAGCTACACAATTTAGCTCTGACAGATTTAAATGTGTGGGACACCAATCCAAAGCTAGGGGACTTACAACTAATGGCCTTGGCATCTTGGATGAGTCGTGAGGAAGCGAGAGTTACATAAGTGAAAAGGGTATTGGCAAGAGACGAAGAAGAAACCCTTTTCATTAGAGAAAAATAGTCTAATTCAATGGCTATCATTAGCACTCACAACCTCATTGCAAATGATCCCAAGCTTGCACAACAATACCTTGATTTACAAGAACAAGCAGTCACTCATTTTGAATACATGCTAAGATTGCTAGGAGATGAGAGCCAGTAAGCCTTCCAAAGGAGATGGAACACCTTACCCTACAGCCTAAATATCAAGGAATATCATTCTCCTAAGTGAGTGAGGGATGAACTACAAAGAGTCCCAATGTTTTAACAAACATTATAGAAACTCAAAGTTAACTAGATTGGATTGAAACTCAGCCCACCATTTCTTTTATATATTTTAGAGGTGAGAAAGGAAGAATAAGAAAGAAATCAGTGGGAAGAGATAGAGAGGAATGCACTGTTTTATCTACAAGAGGAGGAGACTACAGCAGAAGCCTGGGATGTCAGGGAGGCAATGAAAGAAATGAAAGGCATGGACATAGATTGAGTTTCTCAATTGATGAGAAATTTTTTTAGTAGGGGGTGATGATAAGGCTCATCAATGGGTAAATTATATGGACCTTAATGCACCTTCGGCTTACTAAAATCAACTTTTCTCATAATTCTTTAAATGTTTTAATTATGTTTTTCTTAACGAGGAGAGTAAAGATGAGATGTCATGCCTAGTGGTCTAATGTGCATTAATTGCAGGTTTTGGAGCAAATTTTGGCTAATTAAAGTGCACAAAATCAAATGAAGACAACAAACAAGGACTATAGGAGATAGGATCTCCCTCCTTAACTCCTTACTGTTATAGACATATTTGGGCACTGCAACCCCAAACACATATGTCGATAAATAAAGGGCTATCAAAACCCTAAAAGTGTTGTTTCAAACCCTAAAAGATCAATGCCAACTGATTACATCATTTCCTAGAAGTTCTCCCTTAAACACTGCTCAAAACTGGTCAAAACTGGACCATACAAACTACTCTATGCTGAGGGTGCGATGCATCTCACCTGTTACACACAAGGGGTGCAATGCATACTAAAATACCCTTTTGTAGGGTGCGATGAGCAAGATTAGATAAATGGCAGAGGTAGTTTGCTAGGTTGAAACTTAGAGAATCTTCTAGACACTGCTCATATGACACTTGCCTCTCTGAATTCGCCTAGGGATGAGTAAGAGATCATGAAATCTCCAAGTAGAACCAAGAACTATCAGTGAAATGACACTAATAAGAAACCCAGAAGCTGACTCACTCCCCTTTAAATATCTTTATATGGATCTCTCATCCTAGAGATTCGGAGGCTGGAATTTTGTATTTTGTAAAGAAGTGTTGTTGGTTTCTTTGTGAAACATTGTATTGTTGGGTGATCTATCTTTTCATGAGGTGAAGAGGGCTTTCATGCTAGGAGGGTGGTGCTCGATCAGATAGTTGGGTTGTAATCTTCTCTTCTACTTCTATCAATAAAGTTATTGAGTTTTCCTCCATATACTTATATATTTCTGAATCTTGTATTTGTGTATGAATTTGTATGGTTAATGTACATTTGATTCTACATTGTTTATGGTATCATAGATCTCTATGCTTTGATGGTTTCTTGTTGCTTTGTCTTTACAGGTGTTATTTGAAGCGGGATAAGTGAGAAAGGAGTGGAAAGCTCTATCAAAGGAGAGAGGAAACAAGCAAGGAGCCAAGTGAAAAACTAAGGTTGGTGCTCTCTGATTCTCTCTTGTCTATATCCCATAAAAGAAAATGCAAGTCACTTTGAATTGTTTGTTTCTAAGATAGCTACCTGTCTTAGTGGGACTAGCAGATCTGAATAGACACTAGTTTTCCCAGAAACAAAATGGCAAATACAAACCGAGCCTGAAGTTAAGCCAGCTAGCCTTCGAACTGCTTTTGCTATGCAACTACAAAGTAGATCAATGCTGCTTCAGTTAATCTCTTGGTTAGTTTATGAACTGAACATCTGACTTGCAAACATCCTAAGTGCCCTGGTGGTAGCTCAATAACCTCATAAGATCATACCCCTATACTTTGTGTTTACTTTCCATCATAAGCTTGGCCTAAATCACTGAACCTAGCTGCAAATTGTGAGTGAAAGCCAAGCTTAGTCTCGTCCCTGGACCATCACACTGTCTCCCATTGGTAGTCTAGATGCATCGCACCTCCCCTGTGCTATAGGTGAGATGCATCCCTGTTTCCCTTAAGGACAGGTGTGATGATTGAATGAGACTATTTCCCTCTTTGGATTTTGGTTTTTTCTTCATTGTTTTTAGCTCTATTAAGTAGTTTTTCTGCTAATGATCAGTATATCATTGTTGAAGCCTTCTTCTTTTACATTATTCAGCCTCCATTAATAAGGAATTGTAAATGTTTTTTTACGTATTCTTCATCATTTACAGTCCTCCTTGCAAAAAGTAGCTTAATCGAACTGTCGACTTTTGATTCAAAAGTATCACAACTGTTGTTTTGAATCAAGAAAAAGAGTGCCGTAAAGTCTTCCTCTTTTAGATAGTTGATTGTAGTTTGGCCATTGTATTTGATTTGAATTGTCAATATTTTAAGTGTTGAAAATAGTTTTCCATTTGAAATTGAAAGTGTCATCTTAGTCTTCCATTCATTTTGAAAAGAAATTGTTAAAATGTCGCTTTGAAGAAAGTAGTTTAGATATGTACTTAGTTTCCTTTTTGGGCATTCACACATTAAGGAAGTAAAAAAAAAATACATGCATGTGCATTTTCATTTAGACTGCATGCAAAAATTGATTTAGGAAAAGTGCATTTAGTGTGTGCTCTCTGCTCTCTGTTGAAAGAATCATACTCTTCTTTCCTTAGTAGCTAGGATTTTCATTGCTAAAGGAAAACAATGACTGTTTATCACTTTAGATTGCATATTTAGGAATTTTACATCTACATCACACGGTGAACCTTGAAAGGTAAACTTATTAAGAAAGATCAACTTTCAAATAAACCTCAATGAACATAAAAACGCTTTGGAACCTAACACACAACATCTAGAAGTCTAGTCTAGAGACGTATTATGGCATTGTAAAGCCTGGTAACTATCGTTTTCGTCGTAGGTTGGGTGATTCCTCCTCTTTGATACAATAAGTGCCAGTATGGACTTCTGCTCCCACGTACCGTCAAGGATATATTGGGAGACCACAATAGGCTAATATCCTTTATCCTTAGGAAGCCGTGTATGTTGCCCTATCGATTGCAATGCACTAAACACAGCATTCGAGAAGATTGACTGCCATATGTAAAGTCCTCGGTAATTTCTCTTTAATTTACCACCGAGGTGTATATTGCAGTTTTGTGATTGGTTTGGTAATCCCTCTATCTAGATTTCCAGAGTATTCACTTTTGTTCCTTTTCGACTCCTTAAAAGAAAAGGTCCATCTAAGCACTTGTCACTTCAAGCTCATTAAAAATCGAAGGCTCACCTTTAGCTTTTTCTCGACTCTTAAAAATTGAAAAAGCAAGTTGTGTCAAAGCGTCGTAAAATTTATTTAATTAGGAATAACATCCATGTTCCTTCATTGGTCTTATGTTGAGGTAATGGAGTCCACCAATCAAGGATTTCCCCTTGGGGGAAATCCTAGTCCTTTCTCCTCTTGGGGAGATGTTGGTGCTCCTTATATGGCTACATTGTCCCTTCTAGGAGTCACAATTGGCCTACCAGTTTGGCTATTCTCAACCTCTGTCGTTCAAAACACCGTAATTCCTCAGCAATCAAATCAGCAACCAAATGATACTGGAGTTGCTCCACCACCTTATACTTTGTTTTTTTCTCCCTCTCCTTCTTCCTCTTCGCTTGGTACTAAAAACCAAGTAGTTGAGAAGAAGAAGAAAGGGAAGGAGAAGCAGAAGAAGCCAGCCACGCAAGGGGGCAACCATGCATTGTCCGACGAAAATCCACACACTGCACCTTCCAAACCCAAATCTCCATGTGTAATTTGCAAAGGGAACCACTATCATCGAGATTGGCCCTGCATCCCATGGATCTTGAGAGACTAGTCTCCCCGCTTGCACCATCCGGTGTCATCAACCTCTGTCGATCATGTTGAGAGTACACCATCGGCTAGTGAAAATGAAATCAATGGACAAAAAGGAAAATCTAGATTTCCATGTAGGTTGTCGGAAGGTGATCATGCCCTTCATTGATGTCCTTTTCTAGATGAAGCTAAAAGAGTGTTGGATAACTGTCCTACTTCACCATAGCAACTTCCACTTGGATAGAAGAAGCTCTTGCCAAGTCCAGCACTGGTTGAAAATCCGATTGACATACCTCTGTTATTGGTCAAAGTTTCTATCATTGATGATAAACCCTCTGAGTCCACATCGGACCAAATTCAACAGGTCGAGATGGCAGTCGACCTAGTCTTGGCTTTAGAAGGTCCACCTTCATATGATATAGTCTCCAATGAGAATGAGAACGACACCGTTAAAATTCTTTTTGTTAATACGAAGTCTGATGAACATGGGAGCAATCTACCCGTTCCTTTACCACAGGAGGGAAGTTCCCCATTTCAAGAGATTCATCCATCTGTTTATTTGGTCCCTCCTCCAAGCAATCTAGTGGTTTGCTTTGATTGGAATCTAATAGAAAAACCCCTCCTTCCATCTAATGTACCATTCCAAATCATAGTACAAGTTTACAGAATGATCATGGCTAGTAGTATCATAGATGAAGGGGATTCTGTGAGTATCCTTTCTTCAACTGCTTGGAAAGCACGTGGTTCGCCATCGCTTCTGCCTGAGAATCAAAATTTGTCAGGCTTCAATAATGGAACCAGATTACAGTCTACTCCGTAGGCGTGACTATGTTTATAGCATGGGAGCTATTGTTTCCTCACTCTTTATGTTGATGTGTTTCCCATATGAAGGTAGAATGGTACAACTTGTTGACCAGCTTTCATTCCCTGGTTCAAACACAGCTACGAGTCAAACACCATCCCTAAATGGTCTCTTTGCACAAGGAATGTCTCTTCAACCTCTAGTTCATCCACCTAATTATCGTGAGTGATTCGGTGAATGTAACGAAAACCAAGGGGCATGCACCCTAGTCTGCTTCGGTAGGAAAACCCAAATGAAAAGATAGATTTCCTTGTAAGATATATGATTGGTATGAAACACCATTTCCGTGTAGGATGTGGGATCAGTCTGAAACATGATCTCCTCATCGTAGGTTATAAGATTGGTCTGAAATGCCATTTCCGTATAGGATATAGGATCAATCCAAAATAGGAACTCTACGAAGGTTATGTGAATGGTCCAAAATACCATTTCCTTGTAGGTTATGTGATTGGAAGTGCCGACTTGCACCATTCACCTTTTTCTATTTCAATGGACAAAGCCAAGGAAGTGTTTTGTCTACACTGCGGATGAAACAATCTTGCTTAAATGCAAGGAATTCTATATGGTAATGTGGAAACTCTACTTTTCTTTATACTTGGGGCCATGCAAACCTTTTTTACACAAGTGAAAAGTGACCAGCGTAACTCTAACCCTGTATTATTTTACTAACTTCAGCAGCTTAGGTTAGGTGATTGGTCTGATCCACCATTCACCTTTGTTGGCGGCCCTGGCAAAGCAAAGGAAATGATTTTTCTAAACTATCCTACCTAAACTCAGTAGTTCATTAACTCTTAGTTCTATAGTTGGTCGTTTCTAGCCTGTATACAAAAGGCGCTGAGCAAAGTTTCACATGGGGCAAGCTCATTAAAAAATGAACCTACTAACAAGAGACATCCTTAAAGATGACTGGAACAAGAAATGTTTCCGCAAAGTTCAAGCTCATTAAAAAATAAACCTAGCACTGAGCACATGTTGGCACAAGGTTCAAGCTCATTAAAAAATAAACCCACCACTGAGCACATGTTGGCACAAGGTTCAAGCTCATTAAAAAATAAACCCGCCATTGAGCACATGTTGTCACAAGGTTCAAGCTCATTAAAAAATAAACCTCCCTTTCAGTAAATAACCTTTGTGATTACATTGCTATCAGCCTCTTGAGCCTTTGTTGTGTTCTTACTGTCACCAGCACTCTTTTAGCCGATCATATGCCTCCACTTGATTGTTTCCCCTTTTGAGGAACAGCTATGAAGAGTGATTGCGTTAGCCACCCTTGTTACACTGTCGTGTTTGAGAAGTTCCAAACTTACTTGGAACTAGTTTCTACCTAGATACATTACGCGTTCCTCAAAAATGAGTCTCCTTTAAGCTCTTTTTAGACTCATAAAATATGAAAAGATTGTCGAGTTACTGGCCTTTCTAGCTCGTTAACGTAAACGGAAGCGCCATCCCTCCTCTACATTTCAATCTTTTTGGACCTGAGGGATCATTTCACAAAAATATCGAGCACTTGTCTTGTTCGGCTCGGTAAAACTATCGAAAATTCATCCCTTTCATATTATTTTATACTTTTTTGGACTTAAGGGATTATGCCATGAAAAACGACTACTCGAGTTTCATTTTTGTCCCCTTTCAAACTCTCTAAACATGAAAAGGATGGAGTTATCTTTGTCTTTAAACTCATTAAAACAATAGCAAAAAACTTGTCCATCCAGACAAGAGCAACTTTCACTATCGCTAGGCTCGCTAAAACATAGCGACAAGATTGCCCGAGGGGCAAATTATAGAACAAGCGTATGTTATCCTCCTTAAGCTTGACAAAAATAAAGAGGTATTGGTTAGCAATGACTGGGGAAAAAGGGAAGAAAACTTGAAGAACTTCATTGGTAGTAGGTCGCTCTTGAACATGACACTTTCACTCCATCACCATGATTGAGTCGGGTTGGGTTATTCTATTCACTGGTCACATCACCATTGGTCCTTCGTACCATCCATTTTTGGGGTTAACGCTACCAATCCATTTCAGTGTCATTGATATGTTCAAGAGAAGTCATTCAGTTGAGAAACCACCATCCAGTTAATGCTTCATCCACTGCAATACCTTCACCCTCCATTTTTCATGACCTAATTCCTAAACCTGTTGTCGTCAGATTGTTTTCACCTCCACAAAATCATTTGCTTCGATTCGTGTCGTAGATGTGGGATTCATTAAGGCCCTCCTACAATGGGTCACTTCTTGTCAACATCAACTCATTATCCAAGAATTTGACTTAGTAACAACCCTTTTAGTACTTTGAAGCTTGCATGCCTCAATGGCAAGTTTCTCACTTCCAGTGACAGGTTTACATCAATGGTCCTCGACTGAAAGATTTTGTGTGGTGTTCGACATTGACTCATATATTCACACCACATGAATTGTACTGTAGTACCTTGAGGTTTATTATCATTATCATTGGTTCCTCTTGCACCTGTTAATAGCTCACATCATTGGCTAGTAATCAGGTGATTTCTTTCCATGTTCGACTTCAGAACATCTTTTCACACGGATCGACTTATACATCGGGAGAATATTGAACGAGTTTGAAGACCCTAGATCTAGTTTCATCCATTTGGGCTGTGATATATTCAAGAAAATAAAGACATGAAATGTACACCATAGATGCACATATGATCATCAAAACTAAGGGATGATGGCTCTACCAGAATCATCAGTTTTCCACCACGACGGTTGCCTGTCCTATGTACATGAAAATGAATTTATAAAGCCGAGCATGGGAATGTCCACCTCAGCTAGATCATGAAAGTAATATGAATATAATGTATTGTATTATATTCTATATAGGTCACCTTCCAAATCGAAAAACCTCAGGTCCTCATGATAAAGCATTTCACCTGACATCAGAAGATTTACTACCTCATGCTTTAGGGGGCAACTATTATAGACATATTTGGGTACTGAAACCCCAATCACATATGTTGATAAATCAAGGGCTCTCAAACCCCTAAAAGTGTTGTTTCATACCCTAAAATATCAAGGTCAATTGATTACATCATTTCCCAGAAGTTCTCCCTGAAAAACTGCTAAGAACTAGTCAAAACTAGACCATACAGACTGCTCCATGCTGAGGGTGCGATGCATCTCACCTGTTACACACAAGGGGTGCGATGCATACTAAAAATCCCTTCTAGAGGGTGTGATGAGTGAGAGCAGACAAATGGCAGAGGCAATTTTCTAGGTGGAAACTCAGAGAATCTTCTAGAAACTACTCATATGACACTTGCCTCTCTGAATTCACCCAGGGATGAGTAAGAGATCATGAAATATCAAAGTGGTACCAAGAAATATTAGTGAAATGACACTAACCAAATACCCAGAAGCTAACTCACCCCCTTGCAAATATCTATATATGGATCCCTCATCCTAGAGTTCTCGAGGCTGGAATTTTGTATTTTGTAAAGGAGTGTTGTTGCTTTCTCTACGAAACGTTATATTTTTGGGTGATCTAGTTTTTCATGAGGTGAAGAGGGATTTCATGTTGGGAGGATGGTGCTAGATCAAATAGTTGGGTTGTAATCCTCTTTTCTACTTCTCTCAATAAAGTTATTTGATTTTTCCTCCATATACTTGTATATTTCTGAATCTTGTATTTGTGTATGCATTTGTATGGTTAATGTACTTCTAATTCTACATTGTTTATGGTATCATATATCTCTATGCTTTGATGTGTTCTTGTTGCTTTGTCTCTACAGGTGTTCTTTGAAGTGGGACAAGTGATAAAGGAGTGGCAAGCAATATCAATGGAGAGAGGAAACAAGCAAGGAGCCAAGCGAATGACTAAGGTTGGTGCTCTCTACTTCTCTCTTGTCTATCTCCCATCAAGGAAAACACAAGTTACTTTGAATTGTTTGTTTCTAAGATAGCTACTCATCTTAGTGGGACTAGCAGATCTAAATAGACACTAGTTTTCTCGAAAACACTCACTCACTCAAATATTCCTTAATCAAATCTCAACAGCTCGGAGTTGCAAGAAGCCAAGTCATGAGGTTCATTAGAAACCAAGACAGTGACAGTTAGAGACCATTTGATATCGACATTGGGAACCAAGCCTCCCTAAATTTAAGGATGTTGTTGGTAAATTCAGTTGTATAAATCAAGAGACCCAGAGCCTCACTAGGATTTGGATTTTTTTTCAAGATAGCCAAGAATCTTTCTAGTTGAAGCATTGAAACCAAGCACTCTTATGTATTTCATATTTTTCAATGAAAATGGGAAGCATTCCCTTGATCCAGCATTGAGTTGACTCAGAGGGATGAAGCTCTTGGGTTAGGGCCTAACCTAGCAGTAGAGGTTCCTCTTCTTGTATATGTATGCTTAGGTTATACTCATAGTTAGTTTCGAAACTCAATTTGGTATTGTTAATTTGAAGTATTGGTAGGTTCAATTAGTTTTCTTCCATTTATGGATAGTTCCAATAGTAGCATTGTAGTGAGAGGAAGGCATTCCAAAAAGGTTGACAGAAAGTGGTTTTCACCTCATTTCTCCCTTTCAAGGATCATGGCCTGAGGAACACTTCCTATCCAACCCAAAAATACAAAATTCTTTCTTTTTGCATAATTTAAGGTTTTCCTGCTAAATAGGTCACAATATTTGAGCTTCATAGGATAAACTACAATTGGCATTTCTGATCTCTTAGGTTTTGTACTGATTCCATCTCGCTTTTATATTGGTTTCAAGAACTTCCATGTATGAACTTAGCAAGTAAATGGTGATAATTTTGTTTTCTTCTATTTTGAATAAACGCTTCTTTTTTTAATGAATTTATGTATAAATGCCAAGAATGATGTGTGTTGTTGTAGGAGTTTATAAATTGTAGGGAGACCTCATCTCATAAGCCTCAACCAAGCCATATCCAACCATCATTTCCAAAATTCACTAAGGTCTGAATTCGAATTCTTGTTTTTTGAGGAAAACTTGACATTTCCTTGAGAAAATCCAATAATCTTAAAGCTTCGGCTTGGGTTTGAGTAAGTGCCTACCACTTCCATGCCTTATTTCTTCCTCATTCACCTTTTACAAGCTCCATCCCACCTTCTAGACCACTCCTTAAGCTTTCAACCTATTCTTGTAGTAAAATCGAGGATCCTCTAGGTGAACTAGTACTTCTTGTAGACATCCCATAGGAAAAACCTATAGCATCATGTTTTGAGCCCGAATTAAGAAAATCCATCACTAAAGCTAGGATCAGACCCCCACTTTCACTCCAAACCATCTCAACCATTGTACTCCTCTTCCTCCATACCTGACTTCCTTGCCAAAGAACCAAGAAAGATTGGCATTTACTTTTTTCAAGCAAAAAGATAAAAAAAAAAAAGTTCTTTTATATTTATTCATGCACACAACAATTAGTACTCTCTAGATCAGATTTCATGCTTAGATTAGTTAAAACCTTACATGTGTTAAAGTAGGGTTGTTTTGTAGGAAAATTATGTTAGCAATTAAATGGAGGATTTCAGGTTATTTTTCAAAAATTTCTTTCAGCCTTTCATTCTTGCAATAGGTGACATTTCTTTTCTCCCAATTAGAGTAAATTGCCCCTCTCCAAGTTGGTAATCAGACTTCTTCTAGTCAATAGAAGGTTTGTTTGAGAAAGCCTAGTGGTTTATCAACCCAACTTAGCAGTGACAAAGAGTAGACCAATTACATCTATTTGTGTATACAACACCGTCACCTCCATGTTTGTACGAACCCTGGGTTGATGAAGTAAATTTGGTAGCCCCCGGAGTTGCCACATCCTTGCTGCAATACTGGTGCTCATCAGCCATATCTACATTGATGTAACTATAATATTCAAACTCCATTTTTTTATACAGAAGTTACATTTCATATAGCTATAGAAGTTACATTTACGTGTTTTAGATAGAAGTTACTTTTTACATAGCTATATCTACCCTAACATAACTATAATATTCCAACTCCATTTTTTTCACACTTTTCAACATTTAAAAGATTTGTCTATTTTAGTGTGATTATGCAATTAAATAGTTGAAATTGTTTAACACATCTACTATTTGAAACATTTTTAATTCTTATGTGGGATCTTGGGTACGTTTTGTTATTATCATATATCAGGTTCTAAGTAGATGGTGTTTTATAATTCACCCAAGAGACATTAGGAGAAACCTTGAATTGCATGCTTGTTTCCATTATACATCTAACATTTGCAACCTTTTCCACGTGAAGAACCCAATAGCCTGTGTTGAACATGAAGCAAGTACATCAAAAAATGGGGAATATCAATTACTCTATTCCCAGAGGGGGGTAGATCCAAAGAATGGAACAAAAACTATCATAAATGGCTTTTTTCGGGTTGTATTTAATGAAATACCACTAGAATTTTCTACTAAGGTAAGCCAATTGATGAGTTTGAATCTTGAAGGAGGTGTTGAATAGGTGTTGCAAGGTATCTCTATAACACTATCTATCTACATGATTCTAATGCCATGATATGATGTCTCAATAACATTACTATCTAGTCGCATGTGCTAGATGTAGATAGCTTTCTCATGTCCTAAAGGTAAATCATATCATTATATTTCTATGAAATCTCAAAATGTGTTCAAAATTTGTCTCAAATAAGGAAATATGTATGTACTTGAGAATTTATCTATGTTGTAATAACATCAAGAATAAATTTTTCATTGCGTATAATTTGGATCTACCATGTAAGTTTACTTTACTACTTGAAATTCTTGATTTGCTAGATCCTAAATAGTTAGGGTTGAATTTACTTTTGTTGTAATAATATTAAGAATAATGTTGTCATTTTAGTCACTCAAATATACCATGTAATATTTATTCATGACATCAAATTTTTTATTTCTTAGAGCCCAACTTATTAGGATTATGAAGAGTCCTCTTTCATGACATTATTTATGAATGCTCTATTCTTGCTCAAAGAACTACATATTAGAGAAAGGTGGAAAATATATGAGATGCGGCTGAATGGTTTTTTTTTTGAAACGTGTGGAGGGAGTATAAAATCATTTTCAGTTGCATTCAAACATTTGAGAGCATCCACTAAAGTGCTTCATCTTCCTCCCAGTTAATTCCATTTCTACTATCCCAATGCTTCTAGAAGTCCTTCTCCAAAGTGATATTTTAACTACCTTATAGGGTAATTGATTAATTAATTGAAACCCACAGATTACAATTTGATTAGGAGGAAGGGATGAGAAAGCTTCATATTCTTCAATATATTTCGCAAGTTAAAAGAATGTAGAATGCTTTTCTTTTCTGTTTAATTGATACGAAAATCACTCGAGCATTTGTTAGGATTTTGAGACCTTTTTCAATGAACTTTTTTTTTGAAATTTATGTTCTCAATTAAAGAAATTAAATAAAAGGTGAGAATGATGCAATGGAATGATTTTTTGTTTTAGTGCCTAAGAATGCCCTGCTAATATGAAGGGATTAGTATTTTCTTGACTCAAGATTAGTCGCATTTGACTTCCTAACAATTCTTTTAATTTCATTTTTGTTGTGTTTATATTGCTATCCCTGAATTTGGTGATCTACTGTGTTTGTAATAGGAATTATTAACTACTAAGCACTCTCACATGTGATACTGATGGATGACTAAATTTAAATGTCCCTACTTGACTCTTTAATATTACATGATCATGCAAAGAAATTATTAATCAATATTCAAGGGAAGGTGACTAAAGTCCAATGTTTTTTGGCGTGTCGTATAATTACTGTAGTTTGGCCCCCAATAATATATTTGAGGCTACTTTTTGGTTGTTACTTGTAGAGCTTCCCTTTGGCTTAGAAAAACATCGAGGATAAATGTCCATTGCATTGGCATTGGAAATTATCAAAGCGAAATTCACCGAAAGCAGTAGAGGACATGGGAAAAATTGGTACAATGAGCAGATAAATGCTAGAGAAACACTAAGGCGCCATAATTTCTTGTGTATTTATATTCGCTGGAAATTAACTAATCAAAAAAAGAACTTTTTTTTTAATATTTTCATGTATACAGAAATACTAAAAACACAATTTCAGACAAATTATTCAAACTAATAATTATCTGATAGTCATAATTTATAATTAAATAGTATAATATGATTAATATTATAGGACACAACTATAAGGTTTGGCTGTGAGGGGCATTGTGACAATATATGTACACTTCTAATTGTATTATAAAACCATCTCTCAGAGTGTGATATCCATCCAAAAAAAATGTACTCCCAAAGGCCATTGTGGGATTGAAATTTTTTCTTTCATTGGTCAAGTGGTGATATATTTTCTTAGACCATAGTGTTATGCTTCGCTAAGGTTTTGAAACTCCTCACAACTAGCACCTTCATTCAACCAAGTGAGGTACTCATCTTGGAAAGTTGAATAATTTTGTCTCCATAATCCAATATGGCGTTGGATCAATCTCATGATCCTAAAAGCATAGGTCATAATAGCAAGGAACTTTTATTGTGGGCAAAAAAATATCCAAATTTAATGAACATTACTCTTTTAGAACAAGCAATAAGGATATTTTTTTCACTGGTCTTTATTTTTTCCATTTATTTTCACAAGTTATTTATTGCCTGATATTTTTAACATGTAACTTAGTTGGTATGATTGTGCCTAAGGTTTTTTTGATGGTTAAATACTAAGTTCCTAAGGAGTTGTTTTTTATGGTGACATTTTATATTCTTTGTTTATACATGTCATCTAGCTACATAGTGGCCATTATCTAATGTTGACGTATATGTCCTATAAAAATTTTATAGTCTACTTTATTTCATATTCAAGTATTCATCGTCTTTCATGTCTTATACTCTACATTGTATCTTCTTTTATTTTCAGGAGAGGAACTCAATATTGATGTTAAGAATCAATAATTGAAGAAAGAGGAGAACTATAACACTGGAGCAACATATGAAAAATGAGAGAGAGAAGAGAATTTGTCTAGTGATACCCTTAGAGCCAATATCTTGCATAACACACAGTCAAAGAGACTGATGGTCAAGCCTTCAAAGTTGATGAACTCACTTGCAATTCTTTGGCAACACAGTGGTAATGTTTGAAATGATGAAACAATATTTCATGTGTATACTGTAGTCCAACTAATATTAAGTTGGAAATCCATACTGTAATACTTGATATTTTATATAATAAAATTTATATGGTTGAACTTATTTTTATTTTCACTTGATATTATTTAGTCTTGCAATTAACATATGTAACTTTGCATTATAATATTATATAACCGTCAACATTGTATGGATTTTTTTTAAATTTACTCGCAAAATTATACTAATTAATCTATGTTGATTAATAATGAACACACAAAATCAATCTAAAACTAAAAAATTAGTAGTTTATATTAATTAATGGTGAACACGAATAAAATGAATATATGACTAAATTAGTTTTTTATAGTGATTATTAATGAAATTAAATGAAATGATTAGAAACTACTAAATGAATCATTTATATAATGAATATGAAAATACAAAAAAAAAAATGACTACTGCAAATGCTAATGTTTTTAGTAAAATGATGACTAAATTTTGCATATATATGACTAGTAGCTAATTTATAGTATCTTATAACAGAACCGATATTTTGGTCATATTTATTTCGTCATTAATTGCTTTTCTCGAGCATTCCTATAGTAATATATTTTGTTGTATATTTGGTCATTAATTGTGACAATTAATGACTAAAACAATAAAACTTTTATGACCAAATTTATGACTAAATATACTACTAGATGGTAAAATTGAGGAAACCAATTAATGACTAAGCTAAAACTGACTAAAATTTGGTCACGTTATAAGATACTGTAAATTAGCTACTATTGGTCACTGACTGAAAAATGGTCATTTATATGCAACTTTTAGTTGCTTTTTTAGTAACTAATTAGTCATTTTGTACTGGTGTTAATTGTTAGAATAGAAGTAGGATTTGCAGGGTTAAATCCAAAATCTTTGTAATTTCATCTGCTATGATTTAAAGCTTACATAACCATAGTTTGAAAAATTAAGTGTTGAAGGAATTAAATTTAATTTTAATTCCGACACCCAACAAACCACATACTTGTAGTGCTGAAACCTAGATCTCGGCCCCTAAAATGAAATCCAGGGCTTCATCCTGGCCCCATTGTGCATTGCACAGTCTCTGAGTTGAAGCCCAAATCTTGAGCTCTTGAACTACACAACTTCACAATCACTAGGTCTGCTTTGCTTGCCAAAACTACGCAGTTGACAAAAGCATTGAAAAACCCTGCAACTTGACTCACTTAGTGTCAAAACTACGCAATTGTTTGCTTAGTCCAACCTAAACTTCACATTGTACAGTCTTAAGGCTCAAGCTTCAACCCTGAGCTCTTGAATTGCATAATTGCGTAGTCACTTGGGCTCCTCTATCTTCCATAAATGTGTGATGGGAAAAATCAATGTTCAAGCCCTCGTCCTAGCTCCATAAGCTCCCAAATTGTAGAATATTTACCTAGTCCAAGCATGACTATACATTACACAATATCAAGGCTCAAGCCTGACCCTTGACTCCCTAAGGTAACAATTACGTAGTCACTGAACCTCTCCCTTAACCTACCACCCAGTTCCATCTCAGTCAGTGGATTATCATACAACATCTTTGATAGGGGCTTATCAAACTAATGTCGTCTTTTCATGAGTGGATTTAAGTTGTAGGAACTCTATCATTCTATGAAAAGGTGATGAAGAAGGATATGGAGAAGGAGGACATCCCAAAAGACACAGATGGAGCTAAACATGTTAGATGATCATCAAAGGAGAAGATGAAGGAACATAACAATATGATAGAAGACCAAATATGAGGATCGTATCAAGACTCCACCTAATCACAACCCTTTGGAGGGTAGATATGAAGAAGAAATCATATATCTCATGAAGATGAAGCATTACATACATCTCTTATTGAGAAAGGAAGGAGAGAAAGAAGTAGCAAAGGGATAACTTGGCACATGTTCCACATCATCACACAATCCATGTAATTAATATCATGTCATGTCTGGTCATGAATCATGATATGCCACATCATTATTATGGATCATGTCATTATCTACTTAAAATGTATTCTAAAGTGGATGTACAAAGGACACATTCAGAATATGAAGAGTCATGTAAAAGTAAAAAAGTTACATAAACTCAAATAGTCATGAGAGTAGTCAAAGAGTCACAAGGAAGGTGAAGCATCACCTCATTGGTTATATATACACCCTCATTATATGAGAAAAGAAAGTTTCACCTTAGTTCCTCCCAAAAGGCATTAGAGAGACAGACTAATTCTTTTGGGGAGCAAGGAGTGGCTCCAATGCTCCACTATTGGAGCTAGTGGTGTTAATTTTATACATGTGCCTTGGAACTTTTACCTAATATCAGAAGCCTTATGGCAAGCATATTCTTCATGCATGGATTATGAATATTTGTAAGACTATTGTGTGAATGTTTGTAATTCATGTTTTCTTTCATTTGTGCTAAAGTAGTTGAAATATTTCATTTATTTTGGTACTTATCATATTAAGAATGTGAGATAATGGTTATTATTGATGTCGCATTCTCCTGGACTATTCCATTGGATATTAGACATATATTTCTTGTCGTATTGATTGCAATGACCGTCACATCTTTGTGGACTCATCCCTTAAATTTTGAATGGATTTTTCTTGTTTATGTTTATCTCTACTAGTGTGTTACTATCACCTCTCTCTTACAAGCTCACTTTTGTCCATGCTCAGCAGTAAAATAAATTTTACACACATATGACCCAACACTCATTAGGTACACCTCCTTTCTTTTTAAAGGCACATTTCTACTCCTCTCTCTTGTTGATAGTTAGAGACAAGGAAAAGTTGTAAGAATACATGTTAACCAAGAAAATAATCTGGATTGGGCTCTAAATCTAAATAGTGTGAGGTCTAATTTAGACTTCACATTGAGGATACCCCTTGGTTGACAGATTTCTGGAACCATCAACAATGGTGATAAAAGGAAGGAAGATGACAAGTTGTGCCATTGAGTCTATTTTGAACCTCTTATCTAAAATGTCTTATCCTCAAATACTACTTTCGGGGTGTTTCTCCAATTTATCCATTTTTCAATTTTCAATCCGTGATGAGCCTCTTTATCACTTGTCTCAGTTAAATTTTGATGGTGAGGATGGAACATCCATAACCGAGCACATTTTTTCTTTTCTCAAATTTTGTTAATATTATGAAATCGATGATGAATATTTTGATTTTGTGCTTTTCTTCATCATTTCCTTGAGGAGCTTCATCTATCCTATGATGGGTATGATTACCAAGATTTTTGTAAAAGAATCAATCACTTAAGAATGAAGCCTAATGGATTAGCCACATCATTTTCTGATTGATTCCTTCATCTTTGTTATTAATTTCCTCGCAAATATATGGATAAAGATTTTCTCAAAAAAAAGTTTGAGTGCTTGGTTCTTATCTCTTTATACTGTGAATCGAGACCACCTAATTTTTTTCATCCCCAACTTTGTAAACCAAGAGACACCCCTAATTTTAGAGAAGGAACCTACTATTCCTTTTGTTCCTTGTCCTCCTTTTCCAGTTCTGATGTGAATTTTGCCTTGCGATGATCATAAAGTTGGGAAATATGCACATCAAATCCCTAATCCATCTTCTCACCCTCCTTCCTCTTTTCATGATTCAAATCCAATAGAGGAAATCCCATAATGGCTTATGAAGCCTATAGTGAAAACCAGTTTTCTATTCCTTAAGATGGTATTAACACACATAACTCTAGTCTTAAATCTGATTCATATTTTTTCATTCGTTATCATATACATGTCATGAATCTTTGTATAGTGATCTACTTGATCAATTTACACCATCAACTAGTTTTCTACACTTGTAATTTCCATGTTGTTGGCCCAGATTGTGATCGGGTTCAAGATAATCACATTATCCAAGTAGAGGAGTAGGAATATGAAGATTCATTCTATCTTTCTTCTGTTTTTCAAAATCCTTATTTTGAATTTGGTGTCTCCTCATTCTTGACTGATATTGAATCTATTAATATCAGCAATGAACCAAATGAAATCATTTTTTAGATCTGTAGTATCAGGTAACAATCATTCTGGTGATGTCGATTCTATACATGTAAGTGATGATGAATGCCCAAGTGCACTAGTTGATCTTTTGGTTTCTCATGAAAAATTTAATTTGGAATATTTAGATATGGAATCTATCTCGGTCGAAGAAATTTCTCTTATCGAAACTTCCTCTTCATCCCACTATCCCTTCTTCTCTCTTGTTTATGATGCATCTACATGTGATAAAGATACTCCATGCTCTTCAACACATGAGCTCACTTCTCAATTGACACAAGGTAGTGAGGTTATCCATGATGAAAGAGAAAATAATTTGATAATTGAGTATCCATTGCATCTCTTATCATCTCTTGTTTTACATGAAGATAATGCTTCAAATTAGCTTTCTCATCAAATTTACCCATCTCTAGTTTTACAATCGTTAGAATATTTCGGCTTGAGTAATCTGGCTATCAAAGTTGTAAATTTTGATCAAACCAGTGAAAAAGATGGTTTCCATCTAGCTAATAGAGATCTCATTGAAATTAGTGAAAGTAATTATCGTCACACCATGCATGATTTGTTTCAATATCTGGAATGCTATTCTAAAATCCTTGAATGTTTTGGGACTTTCCATAGAGTTGAGGCACTTCAACTTCCATTGATGGTTATGTCAGGATCATGCAACTCTAATGAGAACCCCGAACTGAGTCAAGTTTGGTCTTCTTCACAAAACTCTTCTTTCTGTATGGTTTTACTCGATAAAAAATATTTTTTGAAATATATTTAGTGTTGTGGATATGATCTTTCAAACTTTCAAGATTCGATTTCTTATCGGATCAAAGATGATTCGTCTTCATAAGAATATATTGTATCAAACTCAGGTTTGGAATGCGTATCAGTCACCAATATCCATAATTATCCAACACTTCGAGGACGAATGTCTTTCAAACATCCAAACAAGGTCTAGCAGCAAAAACTAAACCACCTCAATGTCCAAGTAGATCATGGAAGAGCATGATCCAACCATACACCATGCACCCCGTATCTTTCATTTCTTATTTATATATATGAATTTTTCAGGTGAATTCTCCCAGAAACACTAGCACCTTAAGATAAAAGCACATAAAGTACAAAGAAGATTGAATGAGAGAGAGAGAGAGAGAGAGAGAGAGAGAGAGAGAGAGAGAGAGAGAGAGAAGAATTTCTCTTACATATCTAACCCAATTATGGAAAGGAATATGCAGAAGTGCATGATCGACTATAATAACAACTCACTCCTTCCTCTATTTATATGAGAGGTAAAGGGGCTTTACAATAACAAGTGGACCTAGTCCGCTATAAGAAAACTTATCAGACACAAGTAGGTCCACCCATGTGAAGCACTCTACTCTAAGTGACATGTGCGAGGCTCAAAGGTGATAATGATTAACAGCAAAGGCCTCCATGGAATGAGCACTACTCCCCAAAGGTCCAACAATCCTCAAAAGGTCCAAAGCTCCAATGCATCTCCATGGTCATGTCTTTCCTTAGGGACTCCCACACATACATATCCACTCCCTCAACCTAAGAGTCCACATGTAAATTGTAAACCTACAAGCAAGAAACCAAGTAACCCCATGTTATCTAGGGCTCAATAACCTCCTATGAAATACCCAACTCTACTCCATGCACATAAACTCCCTTCATGCATCGACAATATGAAGTTACCAAGCTCCATACTTATCCAACACTTCAAGGAAGAATGTCTTTCAAACATCCAAACAAGGTGTAGTAGAAAATAGTAAACCACCTCCAATGTCCAAGTCCATCATGGAAGAGCATGGTCCAACCATACACCATGCACCCCACGTCTCACACAACACCCCTAGGGCCCAAACATGGTAAAAACATTTTTCGAGTAACCCAAAAAGCTAAAAATTATGTCCCTTTTATCATAAATTCCTTTGTAACGCGGTTACAACTTTCACTTATAAGTGTCACTAATCAAAGTTTTCAGCTCCTCTTTTCTACAAAAAGTTGGAAGACTAACTATAAAATGACCACTAGAGATTGGAGTAGAGCCTTTCTAGGAAGGTGGTCTAAAAGAGACCATTTGGGGCAAGGGCAGTATCCATACTCCCTTGGTCCTATGTTGACATCCATACCTTGACAAAATTGTTTGTGAAGTGTTCTATTGCATGGATTTTGGAAGAGACTCTTTGGGGTAGGAAACACCCATAATGCTATTTATTTGACTTGAGTTAGCATCCATACCTTCTCAAAAGAATTCATTTGTATCATATCTATTTTCTAGGTTACTCGGCTACAAACTACTTCCTGAAAGCATTTACATTTTTTCTTCAAAGTCGATATCTAGTTCTCGTTGAAATCACTAGTATTCTTTGTCGTTGCTTGTCTTCATATATTTTCTATTATTTTTTAATATTTCAAGTTTTTTTTTTACTTCAGTTATAAGAGTAGAATTCTAGGTTCGCTCACATCGTTGGTATTAGAACCCCAATTAATAGCAGATTCATATGAGATTTTCCATTATAGTTCATATTATTTACTTCTGTTCACCAATATGTTTATCTTTGAAGGAATCCTTGTAAGCAAGACAGAGAAAAGGACAACTCTGAGATATATTGTCACCAACATACACATCAACACATACACACTCATAGATGCATTGATAAATGCTATATTATTCATTCATATATATTTCTATCAGTAACCGAGGTGTCATCAAGATGTGATCATTCTTGCACCTTAAGACCTGTCTCACGTAGTCATTTCCTCCCCCTATTTACATATTTTACAATATCCTCAATGTAGATTGTTTTGAAAATGTATAAAAGGATTATCTAATTTATAACCTTTACCATTTGGAAAATTCAAAGTTTATTTTCCAATAAATGTATATCGTCACTTTGATCAAATCAAATATGATAATCATTCCTCTCATCCATTGGTAATAAAGGAAGTAATTTACATCCCTCAACATTAATCTTTTTTACAATGTCAAAGATGAAAATCCTCCTCCCGAGCCTTAATTGTTAAAAGACAAGCTCCCAAACTATTAAGTATTCTACCATGAATTATGTCATATTTGAGTTTAGCAAAGTTAAATTAGTTGATCACCAATCCCATGCATGGAGGTCTTTAGAATGGGAATTTGCCAAGTTAGCCTCTATGATAATTTTTTCCATGCCATGTCTAATGGGGCACCTACTCATATTTCTCACCAAAACCATCTCCTACCCTAAATTATAATCCCATGGGCCAAAATATTTTTTTTGTAAGACCAACTTTGCTTTCTACCTATTATTTTAATGGTACCAAAATGTCCACTTGCATAAAAATTGCATTCCATGTACATAAATTGCAAACTCAGTGGATGATAGGGAAAAGAGGCTATCCTGTATGCCATGAAGCATCATATTCCATACTTTGAATTCACCCCAAGGTGTCAAAATTGCATGCCAAATGGAAAAATTTCATTTCTCAGGTTAAAATCTAGATTACAGCCATACTTGATTGCACACAACCTCTTGTAGATGTACCTATGGAGAAGTCATAAAATATAGTGCTACACTATTTCTCCCTATGCATCTTCCTGCACTTCCAGAATTATAATGTACACCTTCAAGTGAGAGTACTATGTCTACCAAAATAATTTCACTGATTTACCTCATCTCTTGCTAAGTGCAAGTAGTCTTTAGTAACATTCATTTCCAGGGCTCACTAAATATCGTAATTGTGAATTCAAATTTATGTGCAATTCTTAGAGTTCAAATTTACATCGTTAGAGGTTCACATCCAATCCAAGAAGCCACTACTGTGCAAAAATATTGTGAAACTACCAAATTTCACAACATGACAAATCAAGCTAGGGTTCCTTTGGAATTTTATATGCCAAAACATAGAGAACATGTGGTGAGATATAGAGGTTTATAGCTAGAGTATCTAATGGTCTACAAACCTACACAATCAAATTCCCAAGAACAATTTGCATTAGTTATTAGGTATCAACCATAAATATTTGTTTGGTTTGGCACTTTTCTCCAACTCTAGAAACACACATAGGATTAAAATAAATTGCATACCTTGTTCTCATTATAAATGCAAATGCCAATCCTTGAAGTCTATGGTCTTCTCAAGCAACCAAACAAAAATAAAAGGGGAATATTTACATGGAATCAAAGGTTTTGAGAGTTAGTTATCTTGTTTTCAATCATTGGATTACCTCAACAACAAAGCGAGCCCAGATCTTGTCAATGTGAGATTCCATGAATCCCTTTAAAATAATAAGCCCTAAGCCTCAAATGATGTCAACTATTTCAACGAAGAGTCCTCTCTCCTCATAAAGCAGCTACAATATTGGTGAAAACCAACAGAAGATACAATGACAACATTGAACCATGTCTCAAAATAACAAAAATGAGTTATTGAGTGCAATATAAAAACCTTGTTAATCTAAGAAATTAATTGACCTCTATAGGAAATTCTAAGGGTTGACTCATATTCTCCACTTTGATAGGTAACCCATAGTTTAAAGACCCAATTCCACTGCCAATGTTGCACCACTTTCCAGGTTACCTTTTCAAATAAATCCACCATCGTTATTAAGCACCTACATAGTTTCCAATGAAATAAACAATCATACTTTACTGGCAAGTTTATAATGATTTTTTTATTTTTATAGCTATTGGAAGAAGCAATTTATCAGTTGGAGCAAAACAATCACTAAATGGATGGATAATAGATAAATAAGCACAATAATATTGGAATTGCAAATGTTAATCTCCATTATATCATAATGGCAATGCAATATTTTAAAGCTCCAGTAAACACCAAGAATGGAGATGAAATACCATTCAATATTATCTCAAGGACTAGTAAGAAAGCACAAAATTATTATATTATTCAATCTCTTAAATGTAGAACCTTTAGGAAATAAAATAATAAATATTAAGATTTAAGGCAAATATTATCCTATAACATTGTTGGCATAGAAACTGAGAATTTAGAATGACACTTATGGTTTTGTAAATGTTCATTGTTGTTTTTGTCGACTTGCATGGAGGAAAATACATAATTATTAATTTAACTGTGCTTAATCTAAGGAATCCTCTAATTGTCCATCCAGTGAAATTATGGCAGCCTCATCTATCATTAATATGCTTAGATTCTTTATGATCTTTTCTTCCCTCCCAATAATTACACTCCTTTATCTCCATAGTTTGTTTTGCAACCCATAGCTACATAGTTTGTTTTGCAACCAACAGTCGCAGAAGAAGGCTAAAAACTGGCATATGCCCAAGAAATTTGTATTTTATGGGTTCTTTTAAATGAGTAAATTTTAGGGCTTTGGTCCAATCATAATAGACAACATTCTCATTTAAATCTTAAAAGAATATAAAAATATAAAAGTTACAAAAGATCACACATATCAAATTTGTATGTGTTCAATTTGACAAGATTAATGGTGCAAGACAAAAACAATAGTCTTTGTCATAGTTACGGACTAAAAATAGATCCACTAAATGGGTCTAAAACATTTTATAGATAAGAAACAAAGGAATCTATCTTCATAACCAAATATCAATTTGGGAGTTCTCGAAACAAAATAGCAAAATCGATATTTTTTATTTGTTAATATTCAACCATATTCCTTCACAATCTGAACAAACATAATGCACGTTCATGTCAATGTTGACATCGACATCATTGATATGTTCTTCACTTATGCATTTTGTTTCTTGAGAGTTTACAACCTATGAAAAATATTCATACTCAATTTGATATGATGTATTATTTCTAAATCCTTTTGGATGACATGTTAACACTACATACCAGTCAGTCTCAACTAGATCTTGTACATAGAATACTTCTTTAGCTTGCGTTACTAGAATAAATGGATCATCTTGCCAATTATTTTGATTTAAGCATTTCTTCATATTCACCACTGTAAAACCCAAATCATCAGTTTCAATCCCTCTCTTATTGTATATATCAATCCAATTACATTTGAACAATGTGTACTCCATACAAAAACTGTCCAATGTAATTATTTCTTCTACCACTCCATAAAATGTTGTGTTTTGAAGTATGGGGTTTGCATATTTGGAACTTGACCTCATCATTGTTTGAGCTCCCATACACACACCACTATTTTGGGTGGTTCTCTCATTCTCTTCGCTTTTTGTATGGAATTTATAACCATTGGTTGGGAATCTATAACTTATTCACAAATTCCCTGGGGCCACGCGGTAGCCATTTAAGTGTATCAAACACCTTTCCATCTCCATCCACCTGTATAGTTTTAGATTTTTAAATGTAGTCATAATTCATACATTCAACCTCTGAAAAAAATATAATTCCCTACATGACAATATTCCCATACACTGATTTTTAAGTACACTTATAATATAAACAATATCATTACCTATTGTTTTAACCAACTAGTAAAATTATCGGTGTGGAGTTTTTGCAATACAGCTTAATCCTTTTTCATTTGGGTAATTGAGTTGGCAATCTCCATTTTATGCATCCTAATTCAACAATTATGCACAGTAGATATGGTGGTTAATTTTTTTTTATAAAATAAAAATAGAATATTTTTAAAGGTCAAATATGTTAATCTGTCCATGGATCTATGTTTTTTTAAACCATAAATAAACAAACAAAAAATTACAGGCCAAATATATTACTTACTCTATGCAAGGGTCAACTTTGTTTGTGTGAAATAGAACCCACTTATGGGCTTGTTCCCAACTAATGTCATCCAGTTTTGAAGGAATTGGAGCAGATAATGGCTTTCCATCAAGGATAACTTCTTCAAATTCATCATCCCACACATCATTTTGACCATGTGTGGATCCAATAGCTTCCATACCTTTCAAGTATTGTCCAAAAAAATTTATTGATTCCTCCAAAATATAGCTTTCATCAATGCATCCTTCAGGCCTATTTCTTTTCTTAACATGCCTGTTATATACTTTCATGTTCCTACAAAATGTACAAAATAGAATTAAGTAATGTCAAAATAATTCAAAAAAAATAATCGTGTTATTGTGCTTGATAAAAAGTAAAGTTTCACATACCTCTCATGTACATTCAAATGAAACATTATATTGAAGAATGAAGGAGCAAAGTACATTTCAGGAAATCAAAATGTCTCCACAATATCGTTTTCCAACTTGTCAAGACTTGCTACTAAAACTAATTTTGCACAGATTTTCCGATAAAAGTAACAAGTCTTACAAAGCATCATTTGGACAACAATTAGAAACACATGATGCAAAGCCACTAGGATGAGTTGTTGCATTAGAACATGGAAATCATGTGATTTCATAGCATGGAACTTAATATCTTCCATAGATATATCATTTTTTGGATTAGAGTTGTAACCATCTGCCACCTTTAACATGAAAAGAACATGACATAGGGTTTGTTTCTCTTTTATTGGAAGAGTATGTGGTGCAGGTGGAAGGAATATTTTTTTTCCTTTAACTTCTAGCCATAGTGATCTCCTCAAATCCATTTTTTGCAAGTCATCACGTGATTTTTTTCTATCTTTGGACTTCTCTTTTATATCCAAAAGAGTTCCAAAAATTCTTTCACACACATTCTTCTCCACATGCATTACATCTAATTTGTGGCATATTAGGAGTTTCTGCATTCCAACACATCAACAATATCAGAACAATATTTAATATGGGCAAATAGATAATCATTAGATTCAACCAAGACATCTAATCACAATGAGGCCAACTAAGCAAGTTGCATCCAATAATTAAGCATGGTTGATGGTCTACATACCTCCCAATATGGTATATTGAATAGAATTGATTTTTTCTTCCTCACCACAACATCAACTTTTTCACCTATTTTATTTTTTCTTTTCCTTTTATTTGATTCAATCTTCCTCCAAATTGCTTCCTTTCCTTTTGTCTCTTTCAAAATATCTGATACTTTTACACCTGGAGGGGCATAACGATTCTCCAGCTTATTTTTTGTACTTGTAATAGAAAGAAGTAAAACATTTCAATGACATTTTCATCACTTAAGAAACAACCTCCACATATTGAGGGAATAGGACAATCCATGTCACTTAAAAGACTCACCATCTCAAAATCTACAACTTAAATATGGAGAAGGAGATCTGAACCATGTCAACATATTTTCAAGACACCTCCCATATTAATATGTTTGAGTGAGAAAGATGGAGAATATTCACTTGTTAGTGTCTAGCAAGGAGATAAAAAATCAGAAACTGAACTTACTCAGTTTCCAATTCTTCAACAACCTAAGTAGGTAAAATTACTAATTAATTACATATATTAAGCTACATTTCACACTTTTTGTGCCTATTTAGACTTCATTTTTCTTGATGTACTTTGAAGTCCGCATACATATGTTTTAAGTCCAAATTTTGACTATGTTCGTCACTCTTAGCATCATCCTAACAGAATATAAGTGGGATCCAGTGTGCACATTTTACTTAGCTGAGTTGCATGAAACAAGTTCCCATTATGATTTTTCACTTTAATGGAAATTTATATTAGGATCTTACCTTGTTTGACCATCATAGGCTACCCAAGAGGTACTTTAAAGTACATGTAAGAAACTATTGTAATCCAATTTTCTATTGTAGAGTAGCCTTTACTACATGAAATTTCTGAGTAAGTATGTAGCTTCTCAAAGAATTTATTTGATCATTTCAGCTTGTGTATCATATTTTGTCTATTGGTTAAAACATGTGACATCTATTAAATCTAAAAAATCCTTGTCGTAGAACTATCTAAAATTTAGTTGTCGACATCATTGTCTTTATGAAAACAAAGTTGTGGATCAATGCAACACTTAGATCCATGTGCATTCAATACTTTTTCTATCATGAAACATATATGAAGACATGTGCTTGACCTCCATAATTTTTCATTATACCTTGTAGCTTTTACATGGAAAATGAAATCAGTATTCTCTATGCCAATACAAGATGTAGGAAGAAAAAATATTAGTGAATCTAGTAAACAAACCTGCTTATAAATTTATCCACAATAGGCATGTTTCACATTCAGGATAATATCTCAATGACTATTATCTTATATTCTCTTATAGCTGATTATTGACTAGTACAATGGCTTAACTTTTATGGATTCTAAGGGAAGTAGTGTTGCATGTTTATGAGAATTTGAATCATGTGATTCATCCTACAATGAAATTAACATTAATTTTATCCAAAGTTGAAATCAAGAAAATGCTTTATAGAAGCAGTGGCTATATTGTAGATTTATGTTACAACCCATGCTAAGGTAAATAAAAGAAAATCAATTGTAGATGCATAAGTAGCTAATATGGTGTTTAAAATAGTTAATGACTATTTTGATAGTGGAAAAGAGACCATATTAGTCTATAAGGCACCCCACGCATGAATCATTAACCTCCAAGTCATTCCAACGTGATTGAAGGTCGTTAGTACTATGACAGAAAGTTGCAAGGACTCATTCCCATGCTTTTAAGTAAAGGATTTTCTAGAATGGTAATAAAATTACAGATTTGGAAAGAGGTTTTTTAGGTACTTTAACAACCTCCATTTCAGCCTAAAGTCTTGCTTCAAATTAATTCATACTTGTGTTTCGCTAGTCTAGAAAATACTGCAAACCTCTTCACTGAAGACATGCTAGTATGGTGTTGCCATACTCTTGCCTTTTACACTAGCAACTAGAAAATATATATTCCCAGAACATGTGATGAATGGTCAGCATTCTGAGGTCCTGACTCCAAATTCCTGACCAAGCACGTATCTTCTTTTTGAAGCTTAAGGAGCTAGGAATAAACAATGCCATTGATGCCAAGTTATAAATCAATGATCCAAGTTCCTTGACAAGAAAATTCATGCATATCCATGTGAGATGGTAGCAACCACCATTTTTCCCTTTTAAAGCATCCTTATTTATGTTTCATATCACTATATCAGTGACAAGGACGTTGCCTTGTTTGTAACAAGCATAATTGATCATTGTTCATACTTTAACAAATATTTTTTACCTCATAGATGTCCTCTTACAGGCATGGCATGGTATAGAAATAGTCTTCTAGTAGGAAAGGATCACAAGGATCCTTGACGATAAGGTTCTTCAATATATGGAAGAATATTGGAAAGAGTATATTCCACTCGAATTTTATGGGTGCAGTCTAGAATATTATGGAAACAAGCATCAAAGAAGTTTACTAGTTTAGTTGTAGCATGAAGGCATAATTGAAGTTATTTAGCATCATGAGAAAGGAGAATCATCATAGATAGTTTCTTCAAAGAAAGAGGAAGTTCATGAAAGAAGTTGACTAGATGACAAAATGAAGGAAATAGATATGCACATCTTTAGATAAGAGCTCTTCTTTATAATGTAGAATTCATGTATTCAGAGGTATGGTAGGAAGAGTTAGATGCAAAAATATTTTTGGAATCATGTGAATGGTATGCCTTGGTTAAATATTAGATGAAATAAGCACTCTTCCATATGGGTACTCGATGTATAGAAGCATGACGGTTGTGCATAAAACTTGGTGATATTGATCAACATCTGATATCGTCTCTTGAAAAATGAAAATGAGCCATGATAAGTTTGGAGGGAGATGCAAAGACCTTGATGGATACGATGTTGAAGCTTGTTGACTAATATGTTTCACAAACATATTGATTGATGTTTGTAAGTTGAAGAGAATGGAAAAGGGAACTCTGAGTATTATGTGAAATAGACGAAGTAAAAGGATGTTGATCTTAGAGGAAGAAAGTATTATTATTTGATATCATCACTAAAGTTTTTTATGACTTGGTAACTCTAATATAGATGGTTTTTTTGAGATGTGATTTGGCTACATGTTGTAGGAGTACATTCTAGAAAGATAACAATTGAGATAATATATCTGTAGTTGTTTCGATTAACTCTTAATAAAGGCAAACTCAATTCTTGAAAAAGAAGAAACCTTGGATGCTTGAGCTAATTCATAATCATATTATGAAGAAACAAATGAATGAAATTATGCTATGACTAGATGGGTTTGTGGAGCAATGTAAATTGGAGAAAATTTCTCTTACTCCTACCCATAAAAATTCATGCTATGCATCAGAGACCATGGCATATCTTCAATCTGATATGTTCAAAGCCATATATGATGTAACTGTCCATCATAACAAATCTATCTTTTCCAAGGACCAAAACAAGAAAGCTTGTGGATATCTTAATTGACATATCATGCACAACATAAATAATCAGTTTTCCCTGTCAATGAAATAATGTTTTCCTTTATTTAAAGTGAATTAATAACACATGCTATATAGTTCCAACGCACGATAGGCATTCTAGGATGTGTCAGTGCCAAGTTGTGGCGTGAATGCATGTTAGGGAGTGTGAGAGCCAAGTGCTAGGGAAACAAAAGGGAGCACTCATTTCAAATGCATGGAAGTGAATTGTCACCAAGTTATAGGTGTGTTAAGGAGGGAGTGACAAGGTATGCTAGCTAGTGCCAAGGCATCACAAGAGAGAACTAGGTCAAAATTCTTGGAAATGAACAAATAAGAGTGCAGTGTGCCAAGGAGTGGCCTCAAATTCTAGGTGTCCTAAGGACAAAGTGTGTAAGGAGAATTTGATAATAGGACTTGCAAGAGGCAAGCCTGTGGTTGTGATAACGTGTCTACAAAGTAGTTTCAGACAAAGAGAGAATTTGGGTTGTGAACATCATTTTTTTTTAATGACTTGGTTGGGCTCCCAAGTTGCAAAAAAAGTAAGGCTATCTATGAGGGCATGACAACTATGGAGTGCCAAGGCATTCCAAGGAATGCCATGAAGTACTAACACATGCTATATATTTCCAAGGAATTTTAGGCATGCCAAGTACTATGGCATGCCAAGAAGTTCCAGGCTCCAGGGTATGATGCCAACACATGCTAGGGAGTGTTAGGGCCAAGCTCCAGGGAAACATAAGGGAGCAGTAGTTTCAAATGCATGGAAATAAATTAATAAGAGTCTAATAGAGAGTGTTAGCCAGTGAGTACGAGGTGTGCTAATTGTCAGGGAGTGCTAGGATGCGCTAAGGAGTGCCAAATCTTGCCAAGAAATGTAAGGAGATTCTAACACATGCTACATAGTACCAAGAAATTACTAGGCATGCCTGGTGTTATGGCATGTGAAGATGTAAAACTTGTTTCTTAGGTTTTTAATTTTACAACTACAGTTGGATGTGAACCTTTTCTTCGTAACTTCTTAAGTTGGATAAGTTGAAATTATATATGAGTAGCTTAAGAAGAGTTATAGGAATTTCTTAGGTGAACAAGGCATAGTCTAGTTGTAGTAATTGTAACTTAGTCAAGTTGTTGTTATAGTTGAGGCAAGATTTTGTTGGGTTCCCATGCTGCAAAAAATGTAAGGATAGTTGAGAGGGTATGATAGCTAAGGAGTGCTAGGGCATGCTAAGGAATGAAAAAGAGTGCTAACACATGTCAGACAATGTGAATGCATGTTGAGTGTTAGGGAGTGTCAGTGATAGGCACAACATTATTTTTTCAATGACTTGGTTGGTTTCGTAAGTTGCCAAAAAGATAAGGCTATCTATAAGTGCATGATAACTAGGGAGTGCCAACATGTGCCAGGAAATGCCAAGAAGCACTAACACATGATAGATAGTTCCAAGGTATGTTAGGCATGTTTTTGGGGCGTTCGTTTTCAGTTTTTGTGGGAAGAAAAGACATGAACAGGTAGCGGGAACGACTGGTGGAGTTGTGGAGATGACAATTGAGGGGGGAACAGGAACCAGGAGTAGTCCAACAATCAGGAAAAGGTGGCAGGGCAGAGCAAAAGCAATCGAGTAGGCCGAGAGAAAAGGCATCCAAAGGTAGTGTGAGACATGGAGGAAATAAGTGGAATTGGAAATCTAGGTGTGCAGCATAAAATAAAAGTCAGAAGAAAGGATGGGAAAGCATTGATGATTACTAGATCTTGATGAACCAAGTGAGTCAGGAATCAATGGAGCCTTCCTCAGTTGTGGAAGGAGGGTACACCCTTTCTCTATTGGTCTTTTATCTATGGGTTTGGTCTATCTTGTTCTTGATGATCAAGCTTCGAGCCTTTTGTACTTATTTATGTATTTCTTTCTATGAATCATAATGAAAGAAACAATTTGCACCTATGATGTATTGTTGAGTTCTATACTGGTTCTTTAAAAATTTTAAATATTTGTCTATATGTTGTATGATTTCCTAAGGTAATGTGAGTAGAATAGTATGGCTAAGTTACAGTAGGTTCTTGATTGTTATGAGTTAAGATCAGTTGCAGGTTGCAGGTCCCTTGGTGCCTCATTCTACCCCCTCACACTTCAGTCATGACACACCTCAGGTGAGATTCCTTACCCTCTTCACGTAAGGTGAAAATGTTGACATTATTCTAGACTACAACAGAGCCCTGCTAGTCCCTTGTGCCTAAACCCGAGGTCTCTTCTCTGTTCCCATTTTCGTGCCAACACATGCCAAGTCATGCCAAGTGTTAAGGCCTACCAAGGTGTGTCAGGTGTTACGATGTGGCACCAACACATGCTAGTGAGTGTTAGGGAGTGTTAGGAAACACAAGGGGCACTAGTTTCAATTGCATGGAAATGAATGAATAAGAGTGTGTGATATGGAGTGTTAGCAAGTTCCAAGTGTGCTAAGGAGGGAGTGAGAAGGTATGTTAGGTAGTGCTAAGGCATTATACGATGCTAGGGAAGCATGCCAAGATGTACCAAGTTCCAAGGTGTGCCAACAAGTGCTAAGTACTGTTAGTGAGTGTTACATAAACACAAGGGATCACTAGGTCAAAATGCATGGAAATGAATGAATAAGAGTGTGTGATAGGGAGTGCAACGATTTCTAGGTGTGTTAAGGAGGGAGTGAAATGGCATGCTATGTAGTGCTAAGGAATGATAGAGTGTCAATGTAGCATCCGACCAATATGTGTCAGGTTCTAGGGTGTTCCAAAACATGTTAGGAAGTGTTACAAAGTTCCATGGAAACACAAGGGACCACTAGGTCAAAATAATGCATGGAAATGACTGGATACGATTTTGTGACGAGAAGTGTTAGTGAGTTCCAGGTGTGCTGAGGGATTGAAAACATATTATTTGTAGTGCTAAGGCATGCTAGAGGCCATGGAAACAATATGCCAAGATGTTCCAAGTGCCAGGGTGTTCCAATGCATGCCAAGGAGTGTTAGGGAATGCCACAGAAGCACAAGGGAGTTCTAGCTTCAGATGCATGGAAATGAATGAATAAGAGTATGTGACATGGAGTCTTAATGAGTTCAAGGTGTGTTAAGGAGTTAGTGATAAGGTATTCTAGGTAGTGCCAAGGAATTCTTGAGTGCTAGGGTGACATGCCAAGATGTGCCAAAAGTTAGGGAGTTCCATGAAAACACAAGGGAGAACTAGCTCAAAATGCATGGAAATGAATGAATAAGAGTGTGTGATAAGGAGTGTCAGTGAGTTTCAGATGTGTTAAGGAGAAAGTGACAAGGTCATATGCTAGGTAGTGCCAATGCATGCTAGATTTCCGGGGCATGTGAGGGAGTGTTAGGGACTTCCAAAGCATGCCAAGGAATGTAGGGGGTGCTAACATGTGCCACATAGTGCCGACGAATTGTTAGATGTGCCAGGTGCTATGGCATGTCAAGATGTAAACTATTTTCTTAGTTGTTTTATGGTCATGGTTAGACATGAACCTTGACATGGTAACTTGTAACTTGTTAAGTTGGGTAAGTTGAAATTATACATGAGTAGCCTAAGATGAGTTATAGTCAGTTACTAGGTGAATAGGGCATAGTCTAGTTGTAGTATCTGTAACTTCGTGAAGTTGTTGTACTTGAGGCAAGACTTGGTTGGGTTCCCAAGTCCCACAAAAATAAGGGTAGTTGTGACGGAACTATAGCTAAGGAGTGTTAGGGCATGCCAAGGAATGAAAAGGCATGCTAACACATGTCAAACATTGCCAATGCATGTTGAGGAATGTTAGGGAGTGTTAGGGCATCATATTGGTTGCGCAGGGCCTAACCCGCGTTCAACATTAGTTAGCCAAACAAATCCCTACACTATTGGCCCTTTCAGCATTAGCCTACGGAGCGTGGACCAAAGTCTCACCCGAAGTAGTGTGTGGGGATGCTGGAACCAATTCTCCACACACTGAGATGGTCATGATGTCTACTTATTCCTTCTCTTCCTACTTTCGCATAGGTCGTTAAGTTCTCGGACTCTGTCTGTCTAGCCCTTTATTCCACCCTTCGGTACCTCCGCGAAGGGGTACGATTGACCTTCGAGCATCCCTAACCTTTGGTTTAGGTACTTTTGTGTTGCTAAAGCAATGTATTGAACAAGGTTCCAAGTTATCCTTAAGTGTTTAATTATCTTACTAAGCAATCATATTTAGCACCACGTAAACAAGTATTCCTAGTTGCGTTCCATTAACCAACGTAATTGCATACATTCATGCATCACATAAGCATTGTAAATGAAATTCATACACAATGTGACAAGATGTATTAATAGGAAATAAAGACATAGAATTTGTAGAAAGCTCCTCTTTACTGATATATTCATATGATTACATACTCTATCTACCCTGCACACACAGTTGTAGGGGTCCGCACACTCAGCTGCGAACTTCCGCCCTAGGCCTCTACGCACTCAACTGCAAAGCCTCTATCTACACTATGACCTGAAACATAGACTTCTAAAGTATTCCTCATTATTGCTCAAGACTTCTTACTTCTTCTCAACTAAAAATTTCTTAGAGATTACTTAACTCACTCATTTTTTATACAATCCCATGGTTCACGGACCATGGTAGATCTTTACAGCCAACTTTACATTTTACAAAATAAGGGTGGACAATCCTTTATGGCTCATGATCCTGTTCCCAACAGGCCCCCAACATAAACATCATGACTTATCCTCGAGTCACTGTATAGGCACAGAGTTCTTAGCACGAAGACCTCCCAGCTCCACCTATATGACCGCAACCTTGACAGTGCATTATGCGACCACCTGCTACACGTCTTCAACCATCTACTTGGTCACTACTTCTGAACTATCATCCTGAAGCTTTTGCTGAGTTTCTTGAAGAGTCACAAGATTTCCTTCAATAGAGACCATAACCACATAAGCCTCATCCATCCAGGGCTTTAGTCATGCCTTCAGCACTAATTCCTTGTGTTGCACTTCATCCACCTACTCTTTTAGTTGGTTAGCCTCCTGCAACATTTCCAGTCTCTATGTGAGCACGGTGGTTCACGCTATGCCTTTGACCTCATCATAGCGCTACTGTAGCTCGCACACTCCTATCTCCAGTCACTATACATTAGGGTCCTCCTACAAGTTTTTCAGGACCTCGAACAACTACTCAAAAAGCTAGCAATCTACTACTGCATTGTCAACTGCCGCTATTGTCTCAGTGAAAACAGTTGCACCCTTCACCTTTACTTTTGGTGGGGTTGAAGGCTGGGCCTTCAACTGTAATTCTATGATCTGTAGGTTCAACTCCAACTGAACCCTCACCATCCTATGCGAGCGTCACACACCCCTGTAGCCAGCTTGCAGATGTGCGCTTTGACTGGTTCTTCCTCATGAATGGCCAATTTTGGGGCCATTTACCATGCCTCCTCCATGACCTACATTATATGCTTGTTTTGGTTGATCACCTTAGTCATGGCGATGATGGCAGTCTCTTTGTATTGTCATCTTCTCATTGTTAATCCATTACTCGCTGATCACCTATAGGGTGCAATGCTCACGGGCCCTTAACTCTGCAATCACTCCATCCTGCAATAGGTGGAGCATATCATTAGGGAGCGTTGCCAGATGTTTCCGAGAAAAGTAGTGTCTTTTCAATCTGCTAGCCCTCTAGGATTGGCAGCTATCCTATAAGTAAAAAATCAAATAAATTTTGGATTTCCTCTATGTATGATAGATAAGTGAGAGGCAAAGGAACCAACTTGGGTCTTATGCTTAAATCCTTGCTTGATCTCTCTCCCCCTTGATAGAGCTCGCAACTCCTCTCCTACTTATCCTTCTTAAAGAATACCTATAGAGACAAAGTAACAAACACCATCAAAGCATCTTGATCTATTATATCGTAAGCATTGTAGAATTAGAAATACAATGAACATACAATGGCATTCACAAATAACAACATTCACAAATACACGATTGTATGGAGGAAAACTCAAAGAACTTTATTAAAATAGAAGGGAGAATTACAACCTAGCTATCTAATCCAGCAACATCCTCCCAGCATCAAAGCCCTCTTCATCTCATGAAAAGAAATATCACATCAACAATACAATGCTCTTTCTCAGCCACAAACTATCAGCACTTCCTTGCAAATTACAAAATTCCAGCCTCTAGATCTCTTAGATGAGGGAATAATTTATAGATGTGTGCAAGGGTGTAAGTCATATTTGGGTTTTTGATTAGTGTCATTCCACATGTTGTTTTTAGTTCCACTTGGAGATTTCTTGGATCTCTTATTCATCCTTGGGTGAATTCAGAGAGGCAGGTGTCATAAGAGAAGTTTCTAAAAGATTCCATGAGCATCCACTTAGCAAATTGTCTCGGACATTTGTCCATCCTCACTCATCATACCCTATAGAAGGCCTCTTTATTATGCATCACACTTGGTTAGTGTAGGAGTCAGTATGCATCACACCCTGATAATGGAGCAGTCAATATGGTCCTGTTTTGGCCATTTTTGGATTGTTTTTAGGTGGAGCTTTTGGGGAATGATGTAATCAGTTGACCATGATCCTTTAGGGTATGAAATAACACTTTTAGGGTTTAAAGAGACCTAGTTTATTGACATATAATACTAGGATGGAAGTGCCCAAATATGTCTATAACAGTTGTCCCCTAAAGCATGAAGTCGTAGATATTTTAATTTCGGGTGAAATGCTTTATCACGAGGATCCAAGGTTTTCGAAATTGGAAGGTGACCTGTATGAGATACAATACAATACATCATCATCATAATATAATCTTCATGATCTATTTGAGGTGGGATTTCCCATGCTCAACTTTATAAATTCATTTCCACGTACATAGGATAGATAATCATCTGCGGTTGCATATTAGTGATTCTTTATATGTGGAGTCATCATCCTTGGCTCGGATGACTATCTATGCAGCGTATGTGTACATTTTATGTCTTTATGTCCCGAAATATATCGTAGCCTGGATGGATGAAACTAGATCCGGGGTCTTCAAACTCATTCAATCTTCGCCTGATGTACAAGTTGATCCATGTGAAGAGATGTTCTAAAGTCGAACATGGAAATACATCGCCTGATTACCAGCCAATAATGTGAGCTGTTAACAGACACGAGAGGAATCACCGATAATGATGATGACCCTCAAGGTAGTATAGTACAATTCACATGGTGCGAATATATGATCCAATGTTAGACACCATGCAAAGTCTTTCGGTCGAAGGCCATTGATGTCAACCTGTCGCTGGAAGTGAGAAACTTGCCATTGAGGCATGCAAGCTTCAAAGTAATGAAAGGGTTATTTCTAAGTCAACTTCTTTTATAATGAGCTAATGTCGATAAGAAGTGACTCATCATAGGAGGGCCTTAATGTATCCCACATCTACCACACGAAATTAAGCAAACAATTTTCTGGAGGTGAAAATGATATGAAAACATAAGGTTTAGGAATTACAGTCATGAAAAATGGAGGGTGAAGGTATTGCAGTGGATGAGGCATTAACTAGATGGTGCTTTCTCAACTGAATGACTTCTCTTGAACATATCGGCAACACTGAGATGGATTGGTAGCGTTAACCCAAAAAGATGGATGGTGTGGAATACCGATGGTGATATGATAGGTGAACAGAATAACCTAACCTGACTCAATCATGGTGATGGAATGAGAGTATTGTGTTCAAGAGTGACCTGCTACCATAAAATTCTTCAAGTTTTCTTCCCTTTTTCACTAGTCATTGTTGACTAGTACCTCTTTATTTTTGTCAAGCTTGAGGAGGATAACATATGCTTGTTCTGTAATTTACCCTTCGGGTAAACCAATCTCTATGTTTTAGCGAGCCTAGTGATAGTGAAACTCATTCTTTTTTAGGTGGACAAGTTTGTCGCTATCGTTTTAACGAGTTTAAGGACAAAGACAACTCGGTCCTTTTCATGTTTAGAGAGTTTTAAAAGGGACAAAAAGGAAACTCCAGCAGTTATTTTTCATAGCATAATCCCTTAAGTCCAAAAAAGGATAAAATTATACGAAAGGGATAACTTTTCGATCACTTTAGTGAGCCAAAAAGACAAGCGCTCAAAATTTTTCATGAGATAATCCCTTAGGTCTGAAAAGATTAAAATATACAGGAGGGATGACACTTCCCATTACTTTAACAGGTTGGAAAGGCCAATAGATCGACAATCTTTTCATATTTAATGAGTCTAAAAATAGTATAAAGGAGACTTGTTTTTCGAGAAACGAGTGGTGTTTAGGGTAGCATGCTACTGGTTCTAGGTAAGCTTGGAATTTATCAAAACATTGTGATGTGAAGAGGTTGGCTAACAGGACCACTCATTGCAGCTATTCCTCAAAAGGGTAAATAGTCAAGCGAAAGCGTATGATAAACCAAAAGGATGGAGGTGATGGCAGGAGCACAACCAAGGCTCAAAAGGCTGATAGCATGGCAATCACAAAGGTCATTTATAGAAGGCAGGTTCATTTTTTAACGAGCTTGAACCATGGGGGAGCTATGCTCGGAGGTAGGTTTATTTTTTAACAAGCTTGAACCATGCGATAACTATGCTCAAGGGTAGGTTTATTTTTTAACGAGCTTGAACCATGCGATAACTATGCTCAGTGGTAGCTTTATTTTTTAACGAATTTGAACCATGCGATAACATTGCTCATTTTTTATGTATCTTTTTATGTAAGCTAGAAACAACAAAACTAAAAAGCTAAAAAAGATAGAAAAACTAGAAAGCTAAGGAACTGCTGAGGTTAGGTAGGATGGTTTCATCCATGGAACAGACAAAACACTTCCTTTGCTTTGTCCACCAAATAGACAAAGGTGAATGGTGTGTTAAACCAATCACCTAACCTAAGAATTTAAAAAGCTAAAAAATGAAATTGGTCATTTTTAGTTTGCATAAAAAGTTTGCATGCCCCCAGGCATCGAGAAAAGGAGAGTCATATGGAAATCACCATGGTTAAGCAAGATTTTTTTGTCAGCGGTTAGACAAAATACTTCCTTGGCTTTGTCCATCAAATAGACAAAGGTGAATGGTGTGAGATAACACTTCCAATCACATAACTTACAGGGAAATCTATCCTTTTAGCTGGGTTCGTTTGCCAAAGCAGACAAGGGCGCATGCAGCTTCATTACATTCACCAGACTACTCGCAGTAATTAGGTGGATGGAATGAAGGTTGAAGAGATATTATCAACACAAAAGGACCATTTAGGGATGATGTTTGACTTGAATCTGTGTTTGAACTAGGAAATGAAAGCTGATCAACAGTGACAATTTTGCCTTCATGTGGGAAATGCATCACTCTAAAGAGTCTTGAAACAATATCTTCCATGTTGTAAACATAGTCACATCCAAGGAGTAGATTGTAATCTAATGGTCCTTGGACTACCATCACATTCAAGTGAATTATTTTCCTTCTCAAAGTAATCAGTAACCTAGGAAGGATCCCTAACGGTCAACTGGTTCCTTTGTTAAAGCTTGACAAATTTTGTGTAACAGGCATAACCAATGGTGAAACAAGTGCTTTCCAAGCAGTTGAGGAAAGGATACTCACTTATGCCCCTTCATCTATGATAGTGCTAGACATGATCATTTTGTAAACTTGTACTATGATCTAGAATGGTACATTAGAAGGAATGCAGGATCTTGCTAGTCGATTCCAATCGAAGGAAGTGACTAGACTACTTGCAGGGGGTACTGAATAAATGGTTGAAATAACCCCTTGAGTAGAGAGAACTGGGTTATTGTCTTCCTGTTGTGAAGGAATGGGCGGATTGGCCCCAAGTTCATCGGACTCTGAAGTAACAAAAATAATTTGAACAATATCGTTCTCACTCTCTTTAGGAATGGTCCATTTGAAGGTGGATCTTCTGAAGGTAAAATTAGGTCGACTGCCATCTCCACCTGTTGACTTTGGTCCGCTATGGACTCAGAAGATTCACTCTCAGTGATAGGTGCTTCGACCGACGGTTGAGTTAAGTCAGTCGGATTTTCAACTAGTAAAGGACTTGGGGAGAGTTTCCTGTATCCAGGTGGATTAGTTCCAAGAAATGGGCCTCTTCTTCCAAAGTTTCGGGAAGCAAATCAATTGTGATTCTAAGAGATGAGATTTCAAACTGAATTGGTAAGACAACTTCTAGACCATACACCAATTGAAAAGGTGTAAGTCCAGTTTCATTTCTCACCAAATTCCTATATGCCCATAAAGTTGAGTACAAGATTAAATGCCAATTCGGTTTCTCAACTCCAATCATTCTCTGTAGCATGCGCTTAAGGAACTTTTTTATTACCTCAACCTACTCATTAGCCTAAGGATAATATGGAGTAGAACTATCATGGGATAGTCCTAATTTGGAAGTCAATTTAACCATCATGTGATTGTGAAAACGCGATCCATGATCTGTGACTAGAGCCTGTGGGACACCAAATCTAGAGACTACATGATTAAAAAAGAAAAGAGTAGCTATTTCATTGCTGTTGTTTAATGTAGGCATCACCTCGTCCCATTTCATAAAATAGTCGACAGCGACAATAATATACCCATGCCCCCCAGCCCAGGTGGGGTTACATGTCATGAAATATATCCCCCATCTAACGAATGGCCCAACAACAACTACTGGATGCAGTGGTGCAGGAGGTAATTTTGTTTTGTAATTAAAAAGTTGACAAGCATGGAAACTTCTGACTACAATTGTGCAATATTTAAACATAGCGGGCTAGAAGTAACCAACTCATAAGATCTCCTGTTCAGTAGTGTAACTAGATAGATGCCCCCCACATGCACCTAAATGACTGTCATTTAGGACTTTTTCAGCCTCCTCATGCATGAGGCACCTTCGCAAAACTGTATCGACACCACGATGGTAAAGTGTATCACCAATGATCAGGCAATCCTTGGCTTGGTATCGAATACACCATTGTTCAGATCGAGAGGTGTTAGGCCTAAAAGTTTGGGTTTGGAGATAGAAAAATATATCTCCATACGATGGATCGCTTGACGATATCAGAAATAGAGTCGCATCCACGATTGATGCTTTATATGTTAAATCGTTGGACAAAGATGGGAGGTCACAAAGTAACTCGGCGAAGATGAGAGACTTCTTCGATTTGGATTTGGTGAATTCCAGATCAAACTCTTGCAAAATGGCTATCCATTTGGAATATTTTCCCCCTAGTAATTGATGCAACAAAATGTAGGTCATAGGGTTGCAATCTAACACAATGATAGTTTTGCGAAAGAGAATATAGTGTCGAAATCTCTGTACTGCTTGAACAAATGCTAAAGCCAGCTTTCCAACATAAGAGTACTTGATTTTTGTATCATTAAGGTTGCGACTTAAATAATATATAGGATGTTCTATTCCATTATCTTCTTGCACTAAAACCATGGCAATGGTTGTATCTACAGCGACGAGATATAGGTTAAAGTCTTTTTGATATTCAGTAGCATACATTTTATCAAAAATAAAAGATGAAATGCCTCTCCTGTTGGTAGTGGTCGAGTGGTTCAAACCCCAGGAATAGTCTTTCAATACCATATTCCAGTCATTTACTTGCCTTGACATGCTCCAAATGATGCTTTTATCAAGGAACCTTTTAAAGAATCAAAGGAAGCTTTCCCAACCTGATGCCACTAGAAGAGTACTCCTTTTTTCAACAAACATGTATAACCTTTAGCAAGTTCGGCATAATGTGGAATGAACCTCCTCAGAAAGTTAGGTTTCCCTTGGAGTTTCTGAATCTGAAGCAAATTTGAAGGTGGAGGCATGTCAAGGATTGCTTGAGCCTTAAATGGGTCGAGCCGAATTCCATCCTTAGAAATTACGACACCAAGCAATCAACCAAAACCAACAAAAAATACACATTTCTGTGAATTGAGTCATATATTGTAGTGTTGGCAATGTGGAAATATGGCTCTCAAATGTTGCGGATGATTAGTCCCCTTTCACGAATGGGCTGGTATATTGTCAAGATACGGCTAAACGATGTGTTTGATGTCATGGAAAGCATAGTTCATCGCCCTCTGAAAATTCGCTCCTACATTCTTCAAACCGAAAGGTAATTTACAATACACAAATGTGCCCCACGGACATATAAATGCAATCTTCGACTAGTCCTATGGGCGGATATTGATTTCGTTGTACCCGTAAAATCCATCCATGAATGAAAATATTTCGCATCCGACACATTCATCAATTATCTAGTCGATGAAGGGTGTAGGATAGTTGTCTTTTGGACACGCTTGATTTACATCCCTATAATCGATGCACACTCTAATTGTTCCTTGCTTTTTCATCATAGGAACAATATCTGATACCCAATCAGTTAGAGGAATAGGGTAATTGAAACTAGCATGCAAACGTTTCTCAACTTTTGCCTTTATGGCAATGGCTTTCTTTGAGTGAACATGTCAAAGCCGTTGTCGTACTGGTTTGACATCTGAATATATCTTGATTTCATGTTCAACAATTCTCGAGTCAATGCCTGGCATTTCTTCATAAGACCATGCAAATACATCTCTGAATTCGCGAAAAAGAGTGTAGCATATTTCTAGTTCTGATGGAGAACAAGATTTGTCAACATGAATATTCTCTACAACAATAGGTTTGGTCGAGATATTAATGGCAATAGTTTCTTCAATATTGTATAGATTTCGCTTGGAATCCACTGTATTTACAGTATTTTATAGAACATAAAAAACTGAAGGATGATTAAGGTTGCTTGAATAATCTTCATTGTTATCTTGAAGGTGGGAACGATGGTGTTAATCTTCCTAGGGCATCTCTCCTATCATCATTGACCGGATGATTCCTTTGTCTATAGCATGTATGTGAGACCAAGGATCGAAAGAGGTACCATACTCTAGAGACCTCTCTATCCAAACAATCGTTGAGTGTTGCTTTGGGTTTGCTGCCCAGGCCCAGAAAATTGATTTCTACAAAGATTCTATGGAGCTTGGGGGCAACACCTCACGATGATCCACACTATCGAAATGGTCGGAGTTCTTCTTAATCTTAGACAATGTGAAAGAGAACATATGACATGTTTCCACTGTGGCCACTTTCGCCAGATCAGTTGGAGGCAGGAGAGAAAAAGTACCCATTAAGAAAGGGTCTTTTAGGAGACCTACTCTAACATTTTGAAGCAATTGAGAACTTCCATGGATCAATGGAATGCTTCCAGTAGCTTGTGAACTATTGGGGAAAAAGGTTAGTTGGTCAATGATTGCAATTCCACCTTGGAAGGAAAATGCAATCTTTCTAAAATATGTAGACACAACGGTAGCCATAACATAAATCCAGGGCCTTCCCAGTAAGATATTGTAGTCAAGGATTCCATCAACTTCAATTTCTACTATATTGCCCCCAGTTCAACTTGCAAGTTACTTAAAATACCATGCGTCGTGTATGTTCTTCCATCGAGTGCTTTTAATTTCGTTGATGATTGTGACAAGGCTGGTGAACCTAAAATTTTCCAGCAACTCATTGACGTAATACAGGTAGATGCCCCCTCATCAATTATTGTTCGATGAATAGTTTTATTGAGGGCTTTTACCTTTATAAGGAAAGTGAGTTGGGTCGATAACGGAGGTGTGTATCCTTTATGGAAAATTTTAAGAACCCCCCTAAATTTATATGTATAATAAATGGGCGAATCTCCATGGTATATAGGAAAAATGGAAGGAAATTTTATCAATAATATAATATGTATATATAATTTTTTGGCAAATCTCTCGCCTTACTCAATTATAAAATCTTGTAAGATCTTGGTATTACCGTGGGTTATCATAAACCTAGAGCTTAAAAATTACTATTAGTAATTTATAAAAATTAATAAAATTAATAGTTGATTTTTTTTTTTTTAACCACTTAAAATGTTTAACATTACATCAATTACAACATCCATTTTTACTCTTGATCACGCAATCCTTGAGGGGGATCAAATATTTTTTCACTCTATGATAGTTTGCATATCACGATATTTGATACCTCTTGGGGGTTAGTAGATCCAGAGTAAAGATGGATCTATGCTGGTTTAATTGCCCCATTTAAATAGGCTACATTCCAGGTGAATACCATGGGTCAATACCATGTTCCATTTTGGTGAATAGCATGGGCCAATACCATGTGCCATTTTTATTTTTATCAATACCAATATTAGGGTTAATAATGTTTTTTTGCATGATATTTATAACAATCTAGTCCATGGTATTTGTCCCATAGTATTTTGCCCATAGGTTTTACCTAAATATAACGCATTTTTTGAGTGTTCGTAAATATAAGGTGACTTATGGAGTAAATATAAAAATAATGTTTTATTTGTTTACCATACCTCTCGTTTAGTAAAGATAAAAATAATGTTTTATTTGTTTACCATACCTCTCGTTTATTTATATTTTTATTGATTTACCATACCTCTTTTACAAATATGGTATTTGGCCCATAGGATTCACTTAAATAAAACCTCTTTCTTGAGCCTTGATAAATAGAACGAGGGTTATGGACTAAATATAAAAAGAGGTTTTATTTATGGTAAATATAAAAAGAGGTTTTATTTATTTACCATACGTCTAGTTTATTTATATTTATATTTATTTACCATACCTTTTGAGTAAGTATAAAAAGACGTTTTATTTATTTACCATACCTCCACTTTACTTATATTTTTATTTGTTTACACCTTTGCATGTATATAAGGTGACTTATGAGTAAATATAAAAAATGTTTTATTTATTTACCATACTTCGCATTTATTTATATTTTTATTAATTTACGATACCTCTTTTATAAATATGGTATTTGGCCCATAGGATTCACTTAAATAAAACCTATTTTTGAAAATGGGCGAATGGATTCACTTAAATAAAACATATTCTTGAAAAAAGGCGAATGGAAGGTTGTAACTCCTAATTTCAAGGGCTAAATTTACCTCTTTTACCCTCTCCCTTAAAATAAGGTGGGCTATTTGTGGTGATTTATAAAAATGTACTATGATACAAAATATTCGCCCACTAAAAATTTAAAACCCCTTAATTTCGCCAAAGGGCGAACATTTGCCCCTAAAATTTTCTATGATGCCAATGAGATACTCAGGTGCTTTCACATGGATAAGTGCAAGCCCATGCAGACTCCTCTAGCTGGGAACTAAAGGAAGGAGGATGCTCCTTCAGGTGAGGTTGTAGCTGCTACTGTTTATCAGCAGCTGGTGGGTTCACTTATGTATTTGGTGAACACACGACCCGACCTATGCTTTGCGGTGAACCAGCTAAGTCAAGCTATGGCTCAGCATACCAAGCTGTTTTGGAAGGCAACGAAACATGTGCTGAGATACCTCAGAGGCACATCTCAGTTCGGATTGTGGTACAGACAGACAGAGGGAGTGAAGCTTCAAGGCTTCACAGATGCAGATTGGGCAGGGAGTCCATTAGACTGGAAGAGCACTTCTGGAGGAATATTCAATCTTGGTTCAGCTGCAATTTCTTGGTACAACAGGAAATAGCGATCAATTGCACTTATCTCAGCAGAGGCTAAATACATCAGTGCTAGTCAGGCTACATGTGAGGCCATTTGGATGCAGAAGATTCTAGTGGGATTTTTTGGTCAAATGATGGATCCTACAGTGATCTATTGTGATACCAGAGCTGTATCAAACTCTCTGAGAATCTAGTTTTTCATGACAGGTCCAAGCACATTGATATCCGGTATCACCATCTTCGAGACTATGTGTTGGGTCCCTATTATACTAGTGATTACCCCATTACTATTGTAGTTTCATCCCTTATTAATATTGTTGTGCCCCTATTATCCCCATATTTTTATTACTGTGCCCCATAGAATCCCTCTACTGTTATTTTTGTGGCTTTATATTATTATTGTTAGGTTGGTTGGGTTATATTGTGACTCCTTAGAATCCTATAAATAGAAAGGAGGTTTTTTCATTTGTATCATCGAAGTATTGTTCATTTATGTAATGTAAAGGAGGTTGCCCCCTCGAAGAGGCTGAATTCTAAGGCATCGATCTATCTTTTCTATATTTTCTTGAGTTGGTTTCATAACATTTGGTATCAAAGCCTTAGATTCTAGGGTTTCGCTGCTCCAAATACGTCATCGTTTCATTTTCACTGTAACGTTTTTTCTGCGACGTTTCGGAAGCTAAAAAAAAAACCATTTGAGAAGACATAACCCTGAACCTTGGGTCCAAATTTCAGAGCTTTTTGCGCTATATTTGCGAAGATATGATCTGAGAAATTTGGTCTTTTTGCAAACTCCTGAATTACATTCCAAACAGGTGACCTGGGGAAAATCGGCATAACTTTCTCTTTGAGCATCGGATTGAAATTTCGTAAGAAGTTACAGAAAGAGGACGGATTTTAGTTTCTTTTAGATATTTTTCAGAGCCAAAGGTTGAAACAATGACTCGTGGCATGTCGCACAAGTTCGCTCTATTGAACTAGTCTATAATCAAGTCACTGTGGGAGATTTCGCATAACGCTTCCTTGGAGAATCCGATTTGAGTCAGAACGGTGGCATTGGAAAGAGGACATAGAGGGCTACTATGGATCACAATTTCAGAATTGGATGATCAGAAAGTACAGAGATACATCAGAGCCAATATCGAGCTCCTGCAAAGTGAAAAAAAGGTGTGTAGTTTTTTTAAAATTTTTGCTTAAGCTTGTTTTGAAAAATTATTTTAAAGGAATTAAAAGGGCATAGTAGAGCATTGTTATCAGTAACTGATGCCCCGAGGAAAGAAAATGCAAGCACCTAGTAAGCAACCTGAAATCTATAGTATGACTTATGAAGAAGAGGAAGAAATGCTACATGATATATCAAAATTACAAGAACAAGTGCAACAAATGTCACTCTCACAAAAGCTAACAGAAGCTAAGATAAATGGCGTGGAAGCTAAGATGAATGACATGGAAGCTAAGATGGACAGCTTGAAGATAGATTTGAACACAAATTTGAAGATAGGCATGGCAGATTTGAAGACAGATTTGACAAATTTTCTACAAGAAATACTTACTAATGGTGAAAAGGTAGTAAAGGAAACTCATGATGCGAACAAAAGAAATGTTAATCATGATTTCTTAGACTCTAATGTGGGATCGAAGACCCACCATATTCCAAAAATCGATATGAAGAAGTTTGATGGAAAGGGTCCCGCAACATGGATATTACAAATGGAGCAATTTTTCGATGGTATCAATGGCTTTGCTCTCGTAAACAAATTACCACTTGGGCAATTTTTACAGAAGAATTGACAGCACATTATGAGGATACAAAAAGCAACACTTTTTCTAGCCAATTGATAAGTCTCAAACAAAAGGGTTCAATAATGGAGCACATTGAGGAGTTCCAAAAATTGAACATAAGGGAAAAAGATATTCCAGAGGAGCATAGGATTGATGTGTTCATAGGGTCTTTAAAGGATAATATCCAACATGATGTTCACCTTTGGGAACCTGATTCATTAGAGAAGGCATTCAGGTTAGCAAGAAAAATGTAAAGCAAAATTATGGCAACGAGGAAGCATACCACTCACAAAACTATAAAGATGGAAGTGTTGTCCCTAGTCTTCCACAACCTATAAGGTTGACACCACAACAATTGGAAGAAAAAAGAGAAAAAGGGCTTTGTTACAGTTGATAGTAAATACACTAAAGGTCATAAGTGTGCTGAGAAGAAATTATTCTACATAGATTGTGAAGAGGAAGAAGAAAGGAGCAAGAAAGGTCAAAAGAAGAGGATATACTCCAGGAACAAAGCCTAGATGAAGAAAAATTGAGTTCGACCATATCTTGTAATGCATTGGCGGGAATTACCACTCCTCAAACCATCAAGATAGAAGGACAAATCAAGAAGAAAAAGGTAATAGTGTTGATTGATTCAGGAAGTACCCACAATTTTATTCATTGTAAGGTAGCAAAAGAATTGAATTGCTTCCTATATCCAACACCACAGTGTCAAGTGATGATTGCAAATGGAGGAACAATAAATTGCTCTGGAAAATGCCATAATGTCAAGCTATCCAGAGAATATGTATTGACTAGCCCCATGCTTTCCATTCCAATGGGAGGTGTTGATGTTGTACTAGGAGTCCAATGGCTACAATCCTTGGGTACAATAGCTTTTAATTTTCAAGAACTTTTCATCAAATTTTCTACGGAAGGAAAGGAAGTTGAATTAACGGGTATTGCAGGGAAACCAAGAAAGGTAATCAGCTCTAATGGTATGACAAAGCTTCTAAAAAAGGAGCAAAGAGGTGTAATCGCACAATTATGTTCGCTAGATGTTTCCACATCGGAATCATCTATTTATCCAGATCTCCAAAAAGTCGTGGACAATCATTCCAAGGTATTTCTCCTAAAGGTCTCCCACCTAGGCGTGATCATGATCATACTATTCATCTGATTCCAGGAAGTGTTCCTCCAAACATCAGGCCGTACAGATATCCCTATGTCCAAAAGAGTGAAATTGAACGGATGGTTGCAGAAATGCTAGAGGCTGGGATAATTCAACC
>APFE031361792.1:3294-28544 GCA_000404065.3 Pinus taeda | reverse complement strand
TTATAAAATCTTGTAAGATCTTGGAAAATCTTTCACTGAATAATAAAACATTGTGAGGTCTTGGCGAATGTTTTGTTAAAGTATGAAACCATATATGATAATAATAAAACATATTCATTAAACTATAATATATTAACATACATGTTTGGAAAGAGAAACATAATTTCCACTTCCTACAAACAATGTTGCAAGTTTTAGAGGCCATGTTTGTCATGGTAGGAGAGATTAATGTTTTCTCTACCACTTTTTTCAAGCTAACACTTTTTCCAAGCTATCAAATTTCATTCTTATTCAATATACTCCAACTGCGAGATAAAAAAAAAAACACATCAAGTTTGTTTACCCCAACACGCCAACAAGTACATTCCCCAACTATATAATATAATGAAGTAGTAAGTATCCCAAAGGCCTGAAGTGGATCTAATGGAAAGAAGTGACCATTTTCAGAAGCCTTCCAATCAATATATAAATATATAAATGTAGATTTATTATTATTTTAATTTGAAATCTTCAATTAAATAATAAAATTTAATTACCTCTCTCCCAATCTAAATTTCTTATTAGCATAACTCATTGCCTTCATACCATTTTTAATAGCATTGTAACATGTGGATTAATTTCCTTTTTGGTGCACAATTTATGCCTTTTATGACAATATGGTGCAGTTACCCAACCCCTACAGATCATTACGACAAACTAAGAATAGCAAAGAAGATGAAAGGTTGTACAAACTAGCATATTTTTCAAAAAACTAATCCAAGATCAGTACCTTAACTTTTTCACAAAGATATCATGTTGAGAATGTTTGAAAAATGGTAGGAAATCTGGGTAGGGACTATCTCTCTTCTACGAGGGTGATGCGGAAAGAGTTAAGATTTCATTGTTTTGAATTTTTTTTGTTAAATCAGAAAAACCAATATTAATGGAGATATCAATATTTTTTACTAAATTTTGTGAAGTGAATAAATGTAGCTTTAACCATTCACCTTAATATTTTTTTTACAATATGACTTCCTATGTCTATTTAATATCTTCATTATCATAAAACCAACCTATATCCATCTTAACTCCACATCTACCACTCTTAGAGGGATGAAATCTATTTATCCCTCCCAGCACTTGGTAAACCCGGAATTAAGATGGATCTAAGCTGATAGAATTTCCCACTTAAATAGTCTATGCTCAGATGAATACCATGGTATTACCATGGGTCAATACCATGGGTTCTGATAAACCTGGAGCTTAAAATATACTATTAGTAATTTATAAAATTAATAAAGTTAATAATTGAATTTTTTTTTATCAAGGTTAAAATGTTTAAGTGACATTAAATTACAAGATCCATTTTTACTCTTGATCTACCAAGTCCCGAGAGGGATCAAATATTTTTCACTCTATGTTAGTTTGCATATCATAATATTTGATCCAAAGTAAAGATGGATCTATGCTAGTTTAATTCCCATCTTTAAATAGGCTGCATTCCATGTGAATAGCATGGGTCAATACCATGTCCCATATTTATTTTTATTAATACTAATATTAGGGTTAATAATGTTTTTTTGCATGGTATTAATAATAATTTGGCCCATAGGCTTCACCTAAATATAGCACATTTTATTAGTGTCCTTGAAGATAAGGTGGCTTATGGAGTAAATATAAAAAAATGTTTTATTTATTTACCACACGTCTCGTTTATTTATATTTTTATTAATTTAACATACCTTTCTTATAAATATGGTATTTGGCCCATAGGATTCAATTAAATAAAACCTCTTTTTTGAGCCTTCTTAAATAGAAAGAGGGTTATGGACTAAATATAGAAAGAGGTTTTATTTATTTACCATACATATTTTATAAATATGGTATTTGGCCCACAGGATTCACTTAAATGAAACCTCGTTTTTGAACCTTCTTAAATAGAAAGAGGGCTATGGAATAAATATAAAAAGAGGTTTTATTTATTTACCATACCTCTAGTTTATTTGTATTTTTATTTATTTACCATACCTCCAATGTATTTATATTTTTATTTATAACTATCATAATATATTTTATTGAAAATGAGGGCGAATGGAAGATTGTAACTCCTAATTTCAAGGGCTCAATTTAGTTTTTTTTTACCCTCTCTCTTAAAATAAGGTGGGCTAACCTCCATACCTATAAAATAAATTTGAGGTGATTTGTAACAATGTACTATGATACAAAATATTCATGCAATAAAAATATAAAACCCCTTAATTTAGCCCAAGGGTGAAAATTTGCCCCTAAAATTTTCCATGCCCATGAGCATCTGCGAGATACTACTCCTTTCAAACTCTGGTACATATCATTGCAATATCTCATCGGACCCAATTTTGTACAAATGCCCGACAATGACAGAAAGGTTTGCCCCATTCACCACTAACTCCTTTTGTTTGATTGTGTATTCTTCTAGGGAAGTTCATGTCATTAGGAAGTGTATGATATCTTCAAAATGACCATTTGTGATTTGCACTGCAAATAGTTGGACGTCAAGCAATCCCTCCTCCAAATTAGTGGGCTCTTCCTTGTTTTGATGCACGACATATGGTTTGGTCCCACGTTCAATCATCCAAGCTTCATAATAAATTCATAATCATACCTCTGGAATAATAACAACCACTGCAAATTCTTCCCCCCAGCACAGCCTTAATGACCAATTTTTTCAACATGAAATGATCTGTATACATCTTAAAATGGCCACCTAGAAAATAGTGTCTAAACTTCTAGAGAACGTATACCATGGCTAACCCATCATGCTCAGAGTTGGAATAGTTCTTCTCCATCTTGGATAACTTTCCCCTTGCAAACGCTATAGGATTGTCGAAGTCCTCTCTGCTAGCTTGTGTCAACACTGCTCCCAGCACTATACATGATGCGTCGACATGTACATGAAACTCCTTCTTCCAATCTGGGAATACTAAATTCGGTGCAGTGACCATCTTTTCTTTCAATACATCTATTAGAGCCTAGCTTGACCTCAAGCTGAAGGGAGGCAATTCTAGGGTAACCACAAACCACGCTTAACTTGGTAGCTAGCCCTACTAGATCGGGAGAGGGACCTCTCCTTATGAATCTCAATCAAGATGACTGGATTAGATATGGATTTTAGGCTGGGTATAGTAGATCTAGGGTTTTTTATTGATTTTTTTGGCTTTGTTGTTGGATCAAATGGATCAAGCAACTTTGGGTCCGAGAAATCAAGTTAGGAATGTTGGGTATTCTATGGGGCGAGGTAGGTAGGTGTTTTAACACTTGAATTTGAGTGAGATGGTAGGTCTAAGACTAGTGAGGATTTGAGGAGGTCATGCAGAGCTCATGAGTCCTCTTCAAACAGTAGAAAACATCAACAACTAAATGGATTCCCAAGGCAGAGCACTATAACCAATGTATTCTACCTATCTATCTTGATTTCATTTAGTTAGAAGAATGAATAAGATTGTGGCACACATAAGACATGAGAAAAACTAATAACATAAAAAGAAACTATGCAAAAATAATTTACGACAAGTATCCCACAAAAATAGCTGCAAATCCTGGCTTATTTTCTTGCCAAACTGCTGTAAAGATGTACAATATAGCTCAGAGCATCCGAGAGAGTCCAACCCTTGCTAATGACTGAAAAATACATAATATAGACCTAAAACCACCTATTCTATCCATCAGGGGTTGAATCCAACAGATAAGCAACTGTTACAACTATTTCGAAACAAGGAACAAGAATATAGGCAATGGAACAACGTGCCTCTATAAGCATGGAAATTGATTCATTAACCCCCAAACCACCTCAAAATGATGAATCTACCCTCTAAGGTAATTTTACATTTACATTTACATAGAATAGCATCATTTACATCATAAATTCATCCATGAAGAGATAAAAAGTCAATTTGTAAAAAAAGTAGGCGAAATTTGGATTTTTTAGTAAGCAATCTCTATGCGTAGCACCATTGGCCAGGCGCGTAGCACCACTTCACAACTGATTTTGGAGGCCTTCCCCTTAGCTAAAGTGACACCACAATAGCTCATTGGAAACGTATTCCTGTCCAATTTCTGGAACAACTTGAATGTTTTCATTTGGACGTCATTTGTACTCTCAAAAGTGGAATCTACTAAGGATCCTTCTGTATGTCGAAAAAGAGGCAGAGAGGTCATTTTTGATGATTTTTTGACCTTTTTGTGACCAATTTTTGCTCCAAAATTGCTGAGATTTTATGGGTTTGATGCTCTCATCATATTGAATCCAAATATACAAGATATTTCTCCAAAAATTCTTCCAATGAAAATCGTAGTGCCGATGGTGCTACACACCTAGGGCAAATTTCTATGTTGCGAAATTTCAAAAATTGAAAATGACCAAAATTTTTCAAAACTTGTCCAGATTTGGCACAAGGCGCTATCATTAATTTATCTAATGGGCTAGTTAGGCTTCAACCAAGATTTTCAACTTGTCTTGCTCCTTTTTTCTCCTTAAGGCCTTCCTCAACCTAGCCTTAAGCTTCCTCATTCTTATGTTGCATATTTCGTTTCGAGTCATAAAATGATATGACATGTGCCAAAGCATTCTATTGTCCTTATTAGCCTAGTTGATCAGTCCTTCAAGATGCAAGTTTACCCTCTCAAGCCAAGTTTCTCAGTCATGTTCAAATCTCTTGCTCAATGGGAGTCAAAGAGACAATGTCCTCTTTGTCATTTTGCCTCTTCAGTTTCAACATTTCAAGTTCCATTAGGATTTGCTTATGCTCCAACTATTTGTTCTCTTTCTTGCTCATCATCTATATCATCCTTGTGCATATTCTCTTTTCCTTTGCTTTCTTGCTTATGTCTCTCCATGGAACTGTCACTGAGTGTCTCTTTCCATTGTTCTCCTTTGGTTTTACAAAATGTGGTTGTATATGGATGTTTTATGAATAATAGTGTGGAAATAAGGTGAAGGAATGGAATGGGTAGAGGGTATGAAAGAGGGAGTGTGAAAATGTATGTTGAACAAAGTTTATGGATGAATAGGGTTTATGGAGTGAGTAGGATAAAGTGTGTAGGGTTTGGGAAATTTGTATGTGGGAATGAGATTTGGTGAAATACATGAGGGAATGGGGTTTAGGGAACAATGAATGGATGAGGTAGGAAAACAATAAATGAGTGAGCTTTTAAATTTATGAGATAGTTTGGTGAAAACTAGGGTTTGACTTCTTTGGAGAAAGAGTCACCAAAGAATGATGCAAAAACCCTTTTCAACAAGAAAGACCAATGTACTTACTTGAAAAGAGGTAACACAGAAAATTTGAGGCAAATTGGAGTGATTTGAAATTATTTGGGGCTTGTCTTCCAGGTGCACAGCGCCATTGCAAATTAACAAAGAAAAACCTTGCCAGGTGTGCAGTGCCTCCCAGGTGTGTATCGCCTTTTTGCAAGAAACTGTTGAAGTCCTTCCCAATTTCCAAATTGGATTTGTGATAGCTTCCTGGGAAGCTTGACGAGTCTACTTTCCATAACATCTTTAATTTTTGAATTTTGTGTTCATTGTCCCTGTCAAAAGTCAAATCTCCCAAGACTGGTCAAAATGTCCAGAATGAGGCTGCCTAAAAGCAGAGTGTTGTTGTAGTAAACTTTTGAAGGTCTTCCTCAACTCCAAATTGAGCTCATCATAGTTTATTGGAAATCCATTTGTGTCTACTTATTGGTTGACTCATCAAACAAGTCATTTGGTCATTCCATCTAGGAGAAACATTGATTTTACCAAGGTCGCTCTAGAGGTGTAGCAACTCTCTGGTAGCGATTGTGTTTTTGACATTTCTCTAAAACCATGAAACCTGTTTAAAAAGTGAAGGATTTTTTTATTCATTGGCCTCTTGAGGACAAAAACCTCTCTCACGTTTTCCATATTCATTTTTTCTTGCTGAAAAACAAAAACCCTAGGAGAGGGAAATGAGCCTTACCTGAGCACAAATGAAGCACAAACAAGGTGTAAAATGGCCCATTGGAACATGAGATAATGATGACAACTATTTTAATGATGGTACACTCAACTGAATATTGACATGGACCAACACTCGGAAAATTATGAAAGGAGTGAAAACAAATCCTAGACCTAATACCTAGTGACCAAATTTTACTTGAAAACTCATTGAAATGACAAAATTTGACTTTGACACCCCAAGACCACTTTGTAAGAGCATGTTTGATCATTGGAGGAAGGCTTCAAAGATTGAGACTAGCATTGGCTCCAATGGGAATGGTAGCTCCTCAGAGGTGCCGAGAACACCGTAGACAAGGTAGAGTTATCCATTGGGCATGGAGTCAAAAAATCAATCTGAAATGCATGACTATAAATTGATGACTTGAGGACATAAACTAACATGACTATAAACTGACGACTTGACGACACAAACTAACTCTGAAATTGACTGAACCATGCTCATTTCTATGAGCTTATTAATCACATCCTACTCTAAGTGATCCATTCCTAACCTAATAAAGTGAAATGAAACAACCAATGCAATTCTCTGCAAGTTCTTTCTTATGAACAACAAGAGATAACTACTGAAAGGCAACTCCCAAGAAAACTTGTAAATAGATCCATTGAATAATATGGATTCTATATCTTCCTCCAAAAATATTGCATAAGGATCTTGAAATTCATGTGCACTGGAGCTTAGCTCATCCATTGGATTACTTTTCTTCTCCTCATACCATGAATGGAAACTTTCATCTGAGCTTTCTGACAAGACTCTTGTTGATAATGACAAAGAAATCAGATGTTGGATCAAGTTTGTATCAATACTTTTTTCAAGCTCACAGGTAGCTAATGGAGAAGGAATTTTACTATAGACATCATCAAACACATTAGCTATTGGATCGTGAAAAACTTGAAAATATGGTTGCAACCCATTTTCTATTGGTTCCAATGAGATTGCATGATGTTAAATAGGTTGCTCATTTGAAGATATACTATGCAAATTTCCCTTCAAAAACTAAAACGATTCAAAATAGAATGGTATAGAATTATCTTGCATCATTTGATAATGTGTTCTAGCCTCCGAGTATTCATATGCAACTTGACAATCAATGGCTTTCGGGGGCTACAAATCTAGATGTGAGAAATCTTAAACAAGGATTTCATTGCCCTCTAGATGGTCTAGATCCAAACTTATTAACGGTTTATTTCTGATTGCATGAAAATTGTCTCTGGTGATCTGAAATGAAGTAAAACAAAAGGACAAAGATCCTTCACTTACTTCAAAATTTGTTACACTTTCCTCCTCAGTTCCATAGCTGATATGCATTGGTTGATCATTGTATTCAAGCTATTGAAAGGGTATTTTCTCCTTCCACAAACCAGCTGCTAATTTCTCTACAAGACTAGATTCTATTTGGAGAACATAATCATCATCATATTGATCAAACTTAGGGAAATCATTAGTATAAAACACATCATCAAGAATACATGTCATATCAAGATATCTCTGTTATCCAAGATGATCTATAAAATAATCATTATCAGATTCATGACGACTGGGATAAGAAAGAAAATGTTTTGGATCATCCACTTGTTTTTGTTCAATCGGTGAGCCATGGTCTTAAACATCATACTCATTCCTTGTGGTGATATTATGCATCATCTCTTCCACTGCACTTACCAAAATGTCGAGGTTTACCTTTACAGATGTCAATTCCTCTAGATCTATGTTCTTCCTCTCTTCTTCCTTCAACTTTTCCCTTCTGATAAAAAAATTAGCCTCTACATCTAATGCACTATTCTACATCTCTTCAAGTGTTGCAAGGTTCCTTTCTCTCAGCTGAAGCTCCATTTCCAGATCAAAAGCATCTAGGTAGTGCAAGAGAGCAAATCCAGGAGGAGGTCTTATAGTAGCGGGCATCAAAAAATAAACTTGGTTAAATTTGGCAGAAAATTGTTGTACTGTCTCCCCTGGCAATCTTTTCAACTGGTTATATTCTTCTAGAATCAAGAAAGGTTTTTGTCTAACCACCCACTTGTCGAGGAAAACTATGATGAACTACTAGAAATTTGAGATGCTTGCATCAGGCAAGTTTCTGAACCAACTCTTGACTTTTCCTTGCAAAGAAAGAACAAAAAGCCTAATATTGACACCCGCTTCATCAATTCTAAAATGTCAAGAAAAGACTCAAAATTCAATACAGGTCTCTCAGCAGTAATGTTACCACATTCACCATCAAATCTTGCTAGATATAGGTAATGATTTTTAGGGAAAGCATGGGATATAGGAGGTAAAATCAAAGGCTTGTGTCTATCTAGAATTTTACAAGGTATAGGAATATGTATAAAAGGTGTAGAATTAGTCTTTGCCTCTTGAGGCTCATTAGTTTGAGGACGGACATCACAAGATTCAGAAGAAGGGTCTTGATCAAGATCAACAACATGCGAATGTTTTGTATTCACAATCTTCAAAGGGAAAGAATCAAATGCACATCTAGGATCTTTTCTCAAATATAGTATACTTTGCAAAGCCTTCTTGAAATTCTCGGGAAAAGAGAAGAAATCATTTATAACAAAGAAAAATATTTCTTGGATGAAATTCTAATTTGAATACCTGATCTTTCCATGTTGTCATTTCATGTTTCTATTGGTCAGGTTCATCCTCCAGTGGACTCCTTGGATCCGATCTCGAAACTAATTTAGAGTCACCAGGTGGATGATTTCAGCCTTCTGGTGTTTGATCATTGTCCACCATCAACAATCAGATCTAAACTTGATATATTTTACTTAGGAACATAAAATTATGTTCCCTAGTATGGTTGCCACTATGTTAGAGCCTAGATTGACCTCAGGCTGAAGGGAGGCAATTCTAGGGTAACCACAAACCACGCTTAACCTGGTAGCTAGCCCTACCAGGTCAGAAGACGGCTCTCTCCTTGTGAATATCAGTCAAGTTGACTAGATCAGATATGTATTTTAGACTAGGTATAGTAGCTCTAGGGTTTTTGATTGATTTTGTTGGTTTTGTTGCTGGATCAAATGGAGCAGCTAGCTTTGGGTTTGGGAAATCAAGTCAAGAATGCAGGGTGTTCTATGGAGCAAGGTAGGTAGGTGTTTTAGCACTTTAAATTGATTGAGATGGTAGGTCTAAGACTGGTGAGGAGATAAGGAGGGCATGTAGATTTCATGAGTCCTCTTCAAACAGTAAAAAAACATCAACAACTAAATGGATTCCCAAGGCAGAGCACTATAACCAATGTATTCTACCTATCTATCTGGATTTCATTTAGTTAGAAGAAATAATAAGATTGTGGCACACATAATACATGATAGAAACTAATTACCTAAGAAGAAACTATGCAAAAACATGTTTCCACAAGTATCCAACAAAAATAGCTGCAAATCCTGGTTTATTTCCTTGCCAAATTGCTGTAAATATGTACAATATAGCTCAAAGCATCCAAGAGAGTGCAACCCTTGCTAATGACTGAAAAAGTACATTGTATAGACCTCAAAAAACCTATGCTAGCCATTAGGGGTCGAATCCAAGAGATAAGAAACTGTTACAACCATTTCCAAACAAGGAACAAGAATATAGGTAGTGGAACAACTTGCCTCTATAAGCATGGAAATTGATTCATTAACCCCTAAACCACCTCAAAATGGTGAATCTACCATATAAGGTCATTTTACAAATACATTTACATAGCATAGCATCAGTGACAATCATAAATTCATCCATCAAGAGAGAAAAAGTTAGTTTGTAGAAAAACTAGGTGAAATTTCGATTTTTTAGCAAACTAGCTCTATGCGTAGCACCACCGGCCAGGTGTGTAGCGCAACTTCACAGGTGATTTTTTAGGCCTTCACCTTAACCAAATTGATCCCAACATATCTCATTGGAAATGTATTCCTATCTAGTTTCTGGAACATCTTGAATTTTTTCTTTTGGAGGCCATTTGCCCCCTCAAAAGTGGAATCTCCTAAGACTACTTTTGTGTGTCAAAAAAGAGGCAGAGAGGTCATTTTTTTTTTATGGTTTTTTGACCTTTTTGTCACCAAGTTTTGCTCCAAAATTGCTGAGATTTTCTGATATCGATGCTCTCATCTTGCTGAATCCAAATATACGAGCCATTTCTCCAAAAGTATTTCAGTGAAAAGCATAGCTCCTGTGGTGCTACACACTTCGGGCAAATTTCTGTGTTACAAAATTTCAAAAATTGAAAATGACCAAAATTTGTGAAAACTTGCCCAAATTTGGCACAAGGCACTATCATTAATTGCTTTGATGGGCTAGTGAGGCTTCAACCAATATTTTCAACTTATCTTGCTCGTTTTTTCTCGTTAATTCCTTCCTCAATCTAGCCTTAAGCTTCCTCATCCTTATGTCGCATATTTCGTTTCGAGTCATAAAATGATTTGACATGTGCCAGAGCATTCTATTGTCCCTATTGGCCTTGTTGATCAGTCCTTCTAGATGCAAGTTTACCCTCTCATGCCGAGTTTCCAGTCATTTTCAATTCTCTTGCTGAATGGGAGTCAAAGAGACAAGGTCATCTTTATTATTTTTCCTCTTCAGTTTCAACATTTCAAGTTCCATTAGACTTTGCTTATCCTCCAACTATTTGTTCTCTTTCTTGTTCATCATATATATCATCCTTGTGCATCTTCTCTTTGTCTTTGATTTACTACTTATGTCTCTCCATGGAACTATCACTGAGTGTCTCTTTCCATTGTTCTCCTTTGGTCATACAAAATGTGGTTGTATATGGATTTTTTATGGATAATAGTGTGGAAATAAGGTGGAGGAATGAAATGGGTAGAGGGTATGAAAGAGGTAGTGTGAAAATGTATGTTGAACAAAGTTTAGGGATGTGTAGGGTTTAGGTAGTGAGTAGGATAAAGTGTGTAGGGTTTTGGAAATTTGTATGTGGGAATGAGGTTTACGAAATAGCAAATGGATGAGACAGGAAAGCAATAAATGAGTGAGTTTTGAAATTTATGAGATAGTTTGGTGAAAACTAGGGTTTGAATTCTTGAGAGAAAGAGTCGCCAAAGATTGATGCAAAAAGCATTTTCAACAAGAAAGATCAATGTACTTACTTGCAAAGAGGTAACATGGAAAATTTGAGGCAAATTAGAGTGATTTGAAATGATTTGGGGCTTGGCTGCCACGTGCATAGCGCCAATGCAAATCAAAGGAAAACTTTGCTAGGTGCGTAGCGCCTCCCAAGTGTGTAGCACCTTTTGCAGGACACGTTTGAAGGCCTTCCCAATGTCCAAATTGCACATGTGATAGCTTGTTGGAAAGCGTGTCAAGACTAGTTTCCAGAACATCTTGAATGTTTCAATTTGGAGTTCATTTGCCCTATCAAACGTCAAATCTCCCAAGATTGGTCAAAATGTGCAGAAGGAGGCTGCCTAAAAGTAGAGTGTTGTTGCAGTCAATGTTTGAAGGTCTTCCTCAACTCCACATTGAGCTCATCATAGCTCATTGGAAAGCTATTTGTATCTAATGATCGGTTGACTCATAAAACAAGTCATTTGGTCTTTCCATCTAAGAGAGAAATTAATTTTACAAGGGTCACTCCAGAGGTGCAACAACTCTCTTGTAGCAACTATATTTTTGAGATTTCTCTAAAACCATGACACCTGTTTAAAAAGTGAAATATTTTTTTTCTTCCTTGGCCTATTGTGGACAAAAACCTCTTTCACTTTTTCCAAATTCATTTTGTATTGCTCAGATACAAAAGCCCTAGGAGAGGGAAATGAGCCTTATTTGAGCACAATTGAAGCCCAAACAAGGTATAAAATGACCCATTAGAACATGAAATAATGATGGCAACTCTTTCAATGATGGTACACTCAGTCGAATAGTGACATGGACCGACACTTGGAAAACTTTGAAAGGAGTGAAAAAAAATCCTAGACCTAATACCTAGTGACCAAATTTTACTTGAAGACTCACTGAAATGACAAAATTTGACTTTGACACCCCAAGACCACTTTGTAAGAGCATGTTTGATCACTGGAGGAAGGCTTCAAAGGCTGACACTAACAGTATCCAAGCTTTTCTTACAATCCTCGTTCCAGAAGAATGTGACATCCTTTTTCAACAACTTCTCCATAGGCGCGGTGATCTGGGCATAGCCATTGATAAACTTTCTGTAATATCCAGTATGTCTTAGCATAGCACGTAGCTATTTCACACTCCTAAAAACTTCTATGTTAAGTATAACTGTGATCTTCATGGGATCTACCATCAGTCCCTGTCTACAAACCACATGACCCAGCAGGGTCCCAAAAGGAACAAAAAACATACATTTCTTTAGATTGAGCATTATCTGGTATCTTCGACAGGTATTTAGCATCAAGCACAAACTTGTCACAAGGCATTTCACTAGAACAAACACATTCTAGTCATCAAAGTCACTTCCAAGAAGCTATGAATGAATTCCTTGAACGTCGCAATGACTACGCACGAAAAAATTGCAGGCACATTATTCAATCCAAAAGGCATTACAGTGTACTGAAAACACCCCCAATCAGTCGTGAAGCTCATCTTGCTCCTATCCTCTGGCATGATTTTGATCTAATGGTACCCAGAGAACCCATCAGTGAAGGAATATGCTTCCTAACCACCTACATTGTTCAACACTTCATCAGTGAATGAAATCAAGAAAGGATCATGTACACAAGCATCATTCAACTTCCTGAGATCTACGCATATCCTTATTTCATCCTTCTGCTTCCTTTCCTATACCACCATTGGGCTTACCTAGTCATATTCTTCTATGGGCTCAATGATACCTGCCGAGAGCATATTGTCTAGCTCTAAGCAGACCTTCTCCTTATACTCTGTATTAAGATAGTAATGTCTTTGCTTAACCAGTTTTGCATCGGGCTTCAACATGATATTTATAACACCCAGGTGTCCTATCGTCCCTTTTAGATCTCTAAACTTGGTAGGGAACAAATCCTGGTATTCGCGGAGGAATTTAGTGACATTATCCACCATCACGTCATCACAGTAGTCTCCAATCTTTGCAATTTGGGTTCCGCCTCCATACCAATATTTCCTTGTTTCGTTTTCAATGGTACGGTTATATCAGGATTCTCAATTTGCAATCCTTCAACTTCACGATGACCTTCTGTTTTAGGGATGTTAATCTTTTGCAGATCATCATCTTCTTCTTCAGCGGTCATGTTATAGTATTCCAGCACATGGCTCAGCTGAGTAGTCCAATCTGGTTGAATCAGGTCCAAAGGATCCTGCGGTATCCTAAATATTGTTGCTTTCACTTCTTGTAGAGCTTCTTCAGTATAGTCAAACCCATCTTCAAAGTTGAATGACATTGCAAATCCTTCGCGCAGAATATCTCATTCACCTGTATAATGGCGGAGCTCCGTTTCCAAGTACTAGTTCATTGGGATGACATCCAAGGCATGACAGAACAAGTGCACCCATTCAGGCTAGGGCTTCACTCTAGAATCCTCTGCCCATTTGACCAAGTGTGCATGTGGATCATCCCTCCCATCATAATTGTCTATCATGCATACCTTTAGCTTCCTAAGACATGTTCTCATCATTCTCCTACATTTGTACCAATCATCAAAGCTACCCTTATGCGTACCCCACCACCTTGTGAGCATAGCGTGTAGTGCCCAGTCCAATGCCTAAAAACACTACTTTTCTAGTACCTCCCCCTCAAATGCATCCAGAAAGATATCAACATCATTTAGGCCATCATAAGTGGGTAGATTTCTTACCTCTGGCGACACACAGTGCAGCGATTGGGTCATCATGTTACAACTTAGCATGGTTACTTCATGTAATCGATTCTTCCAGTGCTCTAATTCTTCATCAGAGTCTGTGGTGCAGGAACTCTCATGATCCCATGTAATTCGTCCATCTACTATTGGATTCACCCAATCTCGGTCTCACACTGTTATCTAATATATACAGTCCAAATCGTCATTGCTCTCATAATCTCTGACTAGTTTAGTATAGTGCAATTCTTCAGTAAGATCTAGGGGTACTATTACGTGGAGCAATTTCTTCTCAAATATCATCTTTCACTTCTTTAGGTTTATTACCTTGTTCATATCAGTAGCCCAATCGATGCCAAGGAATGCAGGGTAGGGGTTGTTGTCATCCACAATTTCTATTACTTTGAAGTCAACCAATGTACTCGCGCATTCAATATCTATAGTTATCCCTTGCAGTCACCCCATGGGAATGATCTTCTGCTGATTCTCCATCCTTAACTGAATCAGAGACCACTGTAGTGCAGGTCTTCCCATACATTCCCAAGTATGTTTTGGTAGGATTTTCATGTTTGACCACATATCCAAAATAAACTGATCCATTTTGTATTCTCCTTTCCGCACGGTCGGCCTCATCTCTTGCCCTATCCTTCTTTTATGCTTACCAATATTTCATACCATGCGCAGTTCACCCGAAGTGTTTCCAGCGCATCTATTTGTAAGCTCTTATAATGCCTTCATGGCCTTACTATCGTGTAGCAGCTTCATGCAAGTATCTAGGAAGGTCGTAAGCATAGAAGGGTCCATCTCTTGATCTGGCTTATCCTTGCTCCTTGAGGTGGACTCAGTGAATCTCTTCTTCGCTTCCATGAATGTTTAATGTGCACACTCTAAATCAAATTCAACCTCCTTTGCCAGAGCTTTGCAAACCCATCTATCTTCGATTTGTTTTTGCTTATCATCCCCTATTGTAATTCAACTTAGAGGCACTATATTCACATTATGATCCTCTTCACAAGGCTCAAACCTCATCATCTATAGGTTCTGAGTCAACTAAGGTGGTAGCGCCCATTTTTCGTGTATCCTCACTATCAACGTAGGACAATCCTTCGTTTCATGATCAACGGAGTGCAATATTTGCATGACAAACATGTTGGGTTAGTGCAATCGCGGTCGTAATGTCATGGTGCTATGCAATTGTAACAAATTGGCTATCCTTGACCTCTTCCAGGTCCTCCTCCACCGCAGCCTCATTCGCACCCTTGAAAGCCTCTTTGCGCCATCCCTAGGTTCTGGTCAGAGGGTCGCATTTATGCCTGAACCCTATATTTTGTCCATCATCAATTCATAACATTTGTAGTTGTGCTCATGTGCCCTACTGACCTATAGAATTTGCAGAACAATTTTGTGGTGTCCGTACAAACTTCTGCAACAAATGATAGTTACCTGTGCTATGTTTTCCAGCTACCTGACATATAACGCACCACAACATAGGCCCCATGCTTGGTCCTACTTGGTTCTGTGGCCTCAAAGGAATCAGTCCTCCTCCTACAATATAATTCACAAAGACTGGGCAATGGTCTTTGTCATGCCCTTAACCTTTACATTCTAGGCCCCATACCTCTTCATGCACCTCTGGTCAAACTGTTCTGTCTTGCTTCAAACATTGCATTTAAAGCCAAAGATTTTGAAACTACGAATTAATCTGCTAAATCCCCAAGTTCAGATCCCACATCGGTGTTTCATGCAGTCTCATTAAAATCTCCAAGGCCTCTACCTAAGTCGTTATCTCCTATTCTGACAGCACAACCTTTAGGTGTGGTAGGAGCAAAGCCATGAGCCACTCATGGTGTTTTCCGTGTTTTAAGTTCATATTAGCTTTGCATTTTTTACACTTCAACCTTTGATCTAATTCCCAAGGTGTCTCGCCTGGTTTCATCGCGATTTCCTTGAACCTTATAGTCGACTGTGCCTCAGATTTAGGCCTACTAAATTCTTTATTCAACACAGTTTTGGATGTCCTACACCCCAACATTTAGGTTATCATTAGAGTATTTAATGTACCAAGTTAGCAGGTGATCTGAAAGAGCACTAACCAATGTTTCCTTCTTCATGTGATCATCTGTAATGCCCTGAGATTCCTATACATCATTCATGATGAACCAGAATTAGTCTAGGTCCTCATTTCCAAAGTCTTTAAACAAAGGAAGCTTCACTAAATTTTCCATTCTAAACTATAGTGAAGGCAGTGGTGGTATGGGTGAAGTCGTAGGTGATGGTGGTGAAGTTGAAAGTGGTGTGGGTGGAGGTGGCAGTCGTGGGAATCCTTGTCTTATTAACTTAATAGCACTTCGTGAAGAAGCTTGCGCTACTCCCTCTTCGTCGCTCAATGGAGGTGAAATCAATGGACTATATTCAAGACCGCTTCTTCCTTCATTCCTGTAAGTATTTCCACTTCACGTAGCTCCAAAAATAAAGGTAGTTACATAACCCATTTTTCTGACAATAACATCTTAATCAAGGTATGTAAAGACTCCAAGTACTTACCCCGCAGACCTTTCAAAAAGTGTTGCTCCACCTCGCTATAGCTGACTGAGGTATCGACTACGAATTCAATTCCAAATCCTCCTATGATGCGATTGAGCAAATGATTGACAACACAGATGATCTTATCCTTAGAGGCTTCCAATATCTGTACTAACTTTGGGGTCCAGACAATAGCACCGTCAAGTCTCCACCTTACTTGGCTATTCAGTAGCTTCGCGATCCACTTGTATAGCTCAACCAGAAAGCAATAGAAAAAGATCTCTTGGATCTTTGTATATAGGTACGTGTCCAGCCAATGTTCCTTTGTCAGTCGCATATTTTTTTTCTCCTACGCTGCAGATTCGTGGATCTTCCTATCCAACCAGTCTCCGATCTCTTTCTTAGTTGGGTTCCAGTGATACGACATCACACATCTCTTATGCAGATTCCGGTCCCAACAACGGAACCATTTGTTGTTTGTGTGGAGCTTGACCCAAGTTTAGAATTAGTTAGCCAAACAAATCCCTACACTACTAGCCCTTTTGGCATCAACCTGCGGAGCGCAGACTGAAGTCTCACCCAAAGCAGTATGGGGGGATATTGGAACCAAGTTTCCGCACCCTCAGATGGTCGTGATGTTGGTTTATTCCTTCTATTCCTGCTTTTGTACAGTTTGTTAAGTTCAAGGAGTCTGTCTATCTAGCCCTTTACTCTGCCCTTCGGTATCCCCATGAAGGGGTATGATTGACCTTCGCATAGCCCTAACCTTCAGTTCAGGTACTTTCACACTACTAAAGTAGCGTATTGAATAGGTTTCCAAGTTATCATTAAGTGTTTAATTATCTTACTAAACTATCATAGTTAGCACCTTGTAAATAGATATTCTTACTTGCGTTCAATTAACCAACATAGTTGCATACATTCGTGCATCACATAAGCATTGTAAATTAAATTCATACAAAATATGAAAAGATGCATTAACAGGAAATAAAGACACAAAATTTGTAGAAAGCTTCTCTTTATTGATATCATTAGATGATTATATACTCTATCTACCCTGCAGCTACAGGGGTCCGCACTCTCAGCTGCGAACTTCCACCCTAGGCCTTTGCGCACTCAACTATAAAGCGCCTACCTACACTATGACCTGAAACTTAGACTTCTAAATACTTCCTCCTTATCATTCAAGACTTCTTACTTCTTCTTAACTAAAAATTGCATAGAGCTTATTTACCTAGCTCTTTTTTTATAGAATCCCATGGTTCGTGAACCATGGGTAGATCTTTATAGCTGACATTAAATTTTACAAAATAAGGGTGGAAAACCCTTTATGAATCATGACACCTTCACGGTCCGTGACCACAAAATGCAGAGACTTTACAACTTTATTACAAAATTTGAACCAAGACATGACCTTTTAGCACCAAAACTATCCTTGGGGGATCTCATTCCCAACACATCACATGGGAGAGCTAGGTCAAAATACATGTAAATGAACAAATAAGTGGGAGTGACAAGGAGAGTCATTAATTCAAGGCATATCAAGGACAAAGTGTGTTAGGAGAAGGTCAAAATAGAAATTGTAGGAGGAAATCCTATGGTTACAATTATAAGGGGTTGTTCAAATCAATTTTAGGCAAAGGGGGACTTTGGGTTGGGAACAACATTGTTTTACCAATGACTTGGTTGGGTTCCCAAGTTGCAAAAATAGTAAAGCTATCTATGAGGGCCTGAAAATTAGGAAGTTCTAAGGTGTGCCAGGGAATTCCAGGAAGTACTAACACATGATAGACAATTCCAAGGCATGTTAGCCATGCTAAGACAAGCCAACTGCTAAGGCATGCAAAGATGTCCCAGGTGCTAGGGTGTAGTGTGAATGCATTTCGCGAAGTGTTAGGGCTAGGTGCCAAGGAAACACAAGGCACCACTAGTTTCAAATGGATGGAAATGACGTGTCAGCGAGTTATAGGTGTGCTAAGGAGGGAGTGACAGGGTATGCTATGTAGCGCCAAGACATGTTAGAGTGCTAGGGAATCATACCAAGATGTGCCAATGTGTGATAAGGAGTGTTAGCTAGTGACAAGATGATCCAGGTGGATATTGGTGGCCACCCGCTAATTCCACGTGGATCCACTCTAGTGCTTCTTACAGCTCTTTCAGTTTCCTTAATTATAGCACAGTTTACTATTTTTAGCAGTTTTTCGGGTCCTAAACTTCCGGAGCCGTTTTGAGGCCCTAAACGACGTTTTTTGGGAAATCTACTGCTAGTGATTTTTTTGCCTAAATATTGTCTTTTTCGTCATAGTCCTCGGAGAGATCTTTCCAATGGGCTATCATGCACGTCAAACGGAGATAAGACGACCAATTCGCGACCCCGCGAAGTTGATGTACCAACTTACCCAAAAACGGGGTCCACAATTTGGCGTTTCATCTTCCAGGGTTAGGTTTTGGAATGTGAAGGGTTTTTCCATTGTTTCTCAACAATAAATAGGCCTTCGAGCCTCATTGTAACACAGTTCAGAGGCATGTAGCCACACATCTCTTCTCAGAGATAAGCTACCATCGCCCTAGCTGGTTTATTTCTATTTCTGGTTGTAAGCATATTTCAGTGTTTTCCATTAATGAAATGAAGTATTATTTCCGCTGCATCTTTGTGTATATGGTTATCTCTGCAATTTGTTGCGTTCTGGTTTAAGTTTGGATCAGCGACTCCACTGGGGACAACACTCATGTTGTTCCTAGTTTGGGTGTTTGTCAAGCCAATCAAGGCTCAGTTGCTTGTTGGTTTGCTGTTACTGTCTAGTCTGTTTTTGAATTCTAAGTTTTGCCAGTTTCTTCAGTTTGTTTTTTATTTTTCTTGAAATCTTTCATATACGCTGTTTTCCTTAGTTATAGAAGCGTATGTATTTTTGTTTCCTGAAGTAAACCCGCAGATACGCAGGTTTCCTCAGGCACAGTCGCGTATACACACAATCTGCACATAAGTACAGTTGCATATATATTGCAACTTTCAATATTTATAATTTTTTGTGTCTTTGAAGGTTTTTCTGGTGGTTTGATTCAGTTTGAAACAATCATTTTGTCAGTATCAGTTGTTTGTTTCACAGCAAGCGTCTTACCCCGATTTCTCTCTGATTGTAAGGAGTATTGGTCTTGTTTTGTGTTTGCAAGCGTCATCATTTTTTTTGCTAAAAGCACGCAAGATTTCTTGTTGGAATCTTGGATGCTCTGATTTATCAAAGCAGAAAGATTGTTATCAATCTTTGTGTTGGATTTGGTTTTTGGTGACTTTTTGTTTGCTTGACAAACCACTTTTTGTGACCATCCACTTCTTTGTTTCATGAAAGTTGTCAATTTATACTTTCTTGAAATTGTCTTTTTGATCTTTTTTGGTCTTTGTTACCAAAGCTTTCATTGCTGCTTTCGATTGTTAAAAAGCATCTTTAAACACGTTTGTTTTTGTTGAGTTTTCATCCATTGTATGGTGTTAGCTTCCAAAAGTGGTTGTTGCTAATTGTTTGAATCGCAAAGTTTCAGTTTTGTGGAGAGCATTTTTGAAAAGACTTTTTTGTTGCTACTTTCAAGAAAACTTTTTGAAAGACTTTGTTTTGCTTTCTTGAACTTGTTTTTCATTTAGTTTCCTTTTAGTGAAAGAAAGTGCTTTATGTTTGTCTTGAGTTTTGTTTTTAGTGTTTAGACGAAATGAATGGTAGCATCTCATATTCTATCTAGACATTCTAAGTGGCAAAAGAAAATTTGATAAGCAAAGCAACTTTCATTTCTTTTTTTTAGAGTTGTTTTGAATCTCGCATCAAGCATATAGTTGTTGCATTAGGATATATTTGCATATCTTTAGGCATACATAGCTTTGTTAACTTTTGAGTGTGAAGTGTGAATTAACGAAAAGAAAAGAAAAGTTTGTCTCATTAGAAGTTTTCCTTGAACCCTATAGAAATTACTCTTCATCGAAAAACAAATACAAGTGCACATGCATATAGTTAGGTTTTATTAATTTCTGTTGCGTCGAAAAAACACCACTAGTTTCACTTCCATCATCCCATGACTTAAAGAACAACCCATTTTAAAATCAAGTGCTAACTAAAATTCACTAGAACTTTTCTTTTAAGTTAAATACACCAAAAAGTTTTAGGATTTTAGGGCCTTGGATTAGGCGAGTGGAGAGTTAACTCTCCAAGGCCATTTAAACGTCAAACATAGGAGTGTAAATAACGAGAGAAAATCCAATAGCGTTAGGAATACCAGGAAAGCTCTAGATCTAGGAGTTAAGCACGAGGGTCTGTGAAGACAGGGAAGAGAGATACCCCCTCTCCTACTTGTCTGAACTTACATCACGACTGTTCCGCTTGGCTTCTGCGATGAGTTGGTATCCATAGTTGCTACTCCTAGGGAACTACATAGGTGGCTGCGGAGGGAAATCCCGTGGCACCTGAGGTCGATGTTGTATCACTCTCGACAGTACTACTAGAGGGAACCCTTGCGAAGCTTGGGGGCTTGCACTGGCACAAGTTGTTGTTAGGAGGTCAGCGTAACTTCCTCTGTTACCTTCACTGATAGGCCTGGGCCCTCATCATCGACTATCTTCGGAAGGCCCCTTATTTCACTTTCTCGTATTTTGGTGTCCGGTCCTAATCACCCGGAGTGGAAATACTTGGAAGTTGTTTGACTAGCTGTATCTTTAGGGACTTTATAGTGGGTGTTCTGTGCTCTTAGTCAGCCTAGATTTCAATTTTTGAGTCTTTAGTTAGATTTTAAACAAGAAATTCAAAGTCGTTGACTGATCTCCTAGATGGTCTCGAAGACTTCGTGGTCTTTCATCACTGAGTTTAGAGCCTTTTTCCGAGAAGGCGTAGAGGTAATAATACCGGTGGGTTTCGTCCCACGACAATTGACACATCGGGGATTGGTCCTCCTCTCAGGGGCATTAGTATTCAAGCAAGGCCTGGTACTTCCGCGAAACAAGAGAGGAACACTCTAATTCTTTGTCGAGTTCACTTACAAGTGGAGAATAGCATAGAGGTAGAAGAACTTTCAGAGTCGTTAGTGGCTCCGAATTCTCCCCTACCGTCTAGTCATCCACACGTATTACAATACGTTGGGACTCCGACGCATAGACCGTCAAGTCCAGGTTGCACTACGCGCTTACCTTCGATGACCACTACTGGAAGCATGGCTTCTACAAGTGTTACGACTGTACAAAATCCCATATTTGTACAAGGGGGAGGAACTATTTCCATCTCCTCCGTCTCTTTATTCGGATCTTTTGCTACCACATCTTTTGTTGGGTCTACCTCCATTCTGTCCATGAGTGGAAATTCCCAAAACAATGCTTTTGCTTCTGGATTCTTCCCATTTGGTGCCCATTCACAAGGCATTCCTTCAGCTCTGTTCGGGGCCGCCATGTCCATGATGAGTGGATCGGTTTCGTTCTAAGGGTTTCTCTTCGGAAGTGGTCATATACCACATTCCAACCCAATGATAGGATCCATGCCTTTTTCTTCTATAGGACAAAGAAGGAATCCTTTCCAAGGTTGGAATAACCCTGGGCTTAGTAGTGCCGGAACTGGGAATCCATTTTTCGGCCAATATGGGAATAGGCCGTATACCACGGTTAGTTCATTCCAAATTATTCCTCCCCTAGCTTCGGCTTGGAATCCATATCAGGGGTTATCAACTCCTTACAATCCTTTAGGAGGAAACTTTTCTGGGTATGGTGGATATACGGCCGAAGTTGGTCAAACTCTGAGTTTTGCTGGGTCATAAGGCTTTCCTTTTGGTTCAGTGGGTTCTACTGGTTACTTCGGGCAGCCTGGTGCCTTCCAAAATCCAGGACAATCTTTTCAGAGCTTGGGAGTTCCGCCCAGTCAGGGTGGAATCCCCAAGCTCCTCTTAGACTTCCGTATCTAGCAACGTTGAACCTGCCAGATCTCTCTAAGTTAACTAACCTCCCAATCAAGTACAATCTGGCCTGGCCTCCAGTCCCAACTAAACTCCCTTCGGACATTCCAAAATTCGAAGGGAAGAGTGGTGAGGACCTGGGCAACCATGTAACCACGTTCCACTTGTGGTGCTCATCGAACTCCCTGATAGATGACTCAGTTAGGTTGAGATTATTTCAATACACCTTGACTAGTAATGTGGCCAAATGGTATATAGAGTTGTCTGGGGGTAGCTTTACATCATTCGCTGACTTAGCCAATATTTTCTTGAACCATTTTCAGTTGCCTGTTCGGTATGATGCCGGAACCGAACTACTGGCCACTTTTCATCAGGATAGGGAAACTCACATTTCTGATCATATTCAGGAATGGAGATGGAGAAAAAGGCTCATTAAAGCCGAAATCCCTCTGGAGTGTCATCTCAAGTGGTTCTTGAAATCTTTAATACCTAAGATCTCCAAGGATGTCTCCATGTTTGGAGTCTATTCTGAGGAGCAAGCCATTTTTAAGGCCGAGCAATTAGAATTGATCTACTCTCAGTCTGGGATCCTACAAAATTACTTGCCATATGCTGTTGGGTCTAAGGTTGACGTAGCTAAACCGAAGCTAGGTCTCCACGCGGATGGTATTGTTGGGTCGATAGACACGAATACGGTGAACTTGTTGAATCAATTGCAGCAGTTGTCTTTACAAACTGCTTCTAACAACCAAGTCACATCGTCTAACCCTTCGGTTTCCCAAACTTCTTCAATTAATGCCATCCAATCTGATGACCCCAAAGGAAATCAAAATTCCAATGGGAAAAAGAAAGGACGAGGTAAGAAAAAGAACCAAGATGGGAAGCCTGATGCAAATAAATCCAGCAATAACGCTGGTGGTGGTAGAAATGAGTTGAAAAAGAAAGTCAAGTTTCCATGCAAGTTGTGCAGTGGAGACCATTTAACTCATCTTTGCCCCAAGATTCAAGACGCTCAATGCTTGTTAGGGCAGCAAGGGACTTCTAGTTCCCAAGTTGTGTTAACCAACCCTTTTCCCCAAGCCCAGCAACTTCTTGCTGGTGTGAGTTCAAACCCTGGAACCTCCGCAGGGGGCAACCAGGAAGGGGACAAGTCATAAAATGTTTTCATGATGGGTTCTCATGCTAATGTGGCTAAGGGTAAGTCAGTTCCTGAAACTAACAACCCACTTCATATTGAGCGACCTTCTGTTGAGACTATACCATGGGTACAGAAAGGTTTCGCTAAATGCGCGACTATCAACCCTACTATTAGGGCAGCCTAGAAGTACTCCATTGTGGAGGATCTACCTCAGAGTCCATGTGCTATTTCCGCTTTAGAGGTTCTCCAATCGTGTCTTGCTCAAAGAAGTGCCTTGCTATCGGAAATGGGGGCAATGGATCCAAGTAATTCCTTAGCTCTCACTTTTGATATGAATAATGTCAAAAAGAGACTTTCTCATCACATGGCTTTCCAGATAAATTTTACCTACTAGAAAACGAATATTTTTTGGACGGTAATAGATGAGGGAGCTTCCACATGTGTCATGTCTATGTCATGCTGGAAGGCTATTGGATCACCATCGGTTGTTCCTTCACCCACCCTCCTGACAGAATTTGATGGTCATTCTCATAGGCCATACGGGATTATCCCGGCCTTTCCTATATGTGTTGGAGGGAAGGTCATTAATATTGAAGTAGAAGTTGTAGATGCTAACCTAGACTATAATCTCCTCCTAGGAAGAAACTGGGTATACGAAATGGATGTCGTTGTTTTGACTCTATTTCGTCTCATTTTCTTTCCTCATGAGGGGGAAATCATTAAGGTTGATCAATTGGATTATTCTCCAGTCGATCCTCGAGCAACTTCAGACTCTACTATTCCCTTAGTGGATAACCCTCGTCTGCCTACTGATAATTTAGGAGTCGGTATGTACTCTTCATTAATGGGTACGTTTGATCTTCACCCTCCTACGGCTAGAAGAGATACAATTTCATCCTCCAGGGACCATTTATGGAGAGAGTTTGCTCAAACTCCTTATTCTTCGGATCCTGGAACCTTAGCTTCATATGTGACCACATCGGATGACGATAAGGTAGGTGGAATAGAATCTCTTATGTCTGTAGTAGAACCTAGATGTGAATCTATCTATAGCTCTAGAGATAACCATTCTACTCCTTCCTCTCGGAAAGAGATAGATGGTGATGTGGCTCATTCTCAGACCCTTGATTCCACTTATGTATCAGATTGCTCGGACATTGTTCTTCCATCGGATGAAGCGGTATTCAAAGCGATGACGACTGTAGATTGACCTCTGGAAGATCTACATCGTCGGTCACATTTTTATTCCCCTGTGCATGAAGTCGAATCTTGGTCCTCCAGTCCGACTAGCAATTTTTGTATGGTCCCTTTGGCTCCAACACAGTTATTTGCCGAAGGAAGTATATTGATTGGTGCGATCATAGTACCTACAAACATCTCTAGGAGCAAGTTGGCAGAGCCCCTTGACGGGCTCTACCTAAAGAAGTACTTCGCTTAAGTAGGAGCTAGGCAATGGCTTCTTTGTATATTTTGTATATTTGTACATATATCATCGAGAGTTTTGTGATGTCAGCACTTTTTGGTCTGCTGTTGCAGGTGTTGATGGATGACTTGCTCTATTTTGGGTTCATCGTTGGTGCTAGCCGGCACACTCGGAATCTCGCTTCCACAGATTGGGTACTCTATTATCCAACTGGTCAATTGATGGTATCAAGAGGCATATGCATTGGTCTTGCTTCAAATAATATGGCTGAGTATATTGCCATTATTAATTTACTATCCGAGGCAATCTCTTATGAGATCGACTCGTTGGTAGTTTATCTCGATTCTCAATTGATAGTGTCTCAATTAAATAACATTTATCGGATAAGGGATCCATGTTTATATCACCAGTATTTAATTATTTTCACATTCCAAGATCTCATAATTGGTTAGCTGATTCTATCGCTAATCAAGCATTAGACTGGCATATCAATCATTCATCATAAT
>APFE031361789.1:33550-60892 GCA_000404065.3 Pinus taeda | reverse complement strand
TGAATGTATGGTGTTGCCCTACCTTAAGGGTTTGATAATAAAGAAGCATTTCTATCTATTCAGATCTTTTTATTCTTGGGTTTATTCTATTATCATAATATTTTTGGGTTAGATCTACAACAACCTTCCCTAGCCATCACACCTGTCACACAGTGAGTACCAGTTCGAGACTTTAAACAAGTTTTTACTCACAATTTGCAATTCAGTTCAGGGATTTAGGTCGAGTAAGTGATGTTCAGTATATGTAAATCACAGGGTTGATCTAAGGAGGTTACTAGAGCCACCAATTAAGGCAATTAGTCTATTTTGAGATCGATTGTTTAATTCAAAAACAAAACCCAGAGATAGACTGAAGCAACATTGATCTACTTTGCATTTGTATAACAAATGCAGTTCAAAGGCTAGCTGGCTTGGCTTTAGGCTCTGTTTGTAAGTTTATAAAAGAAACAAAGATAGGCTAACAAACAATCTAGTCGCTCCCCAGTGGAGTCGCCATTTTGTTACCGGGAATGGTGTCCACTTGGATGCTGCTATTCCCACTAAGACTCGTAGCTATCTTAGAAACAAACAAGTAAAGTCTACCTTCGTTTTCCTTATGAAAATAGATAAGAGTGGAACAAAGGAGACCAACCTTAGTCTTGCGCTTGATTTCCTTGTTTGATTCCTCTCCTTCGTAATAGAGCTTTACCACTTCTTCTTCGTCTGCCCAGCTTCAAAGAGCACCTGTGGAATCACAGCAACATACTACTATTGAAGAACAAATATCTATATTCATAAATAACACAGGACCAGATATGTGTTAACCATACAAATGCGTATATAAGTAAACATACAAGAATATGGAGGAAAACTTGAATAGCTTAATTAAGATCAAAAATAGCAAGAGGATTACAACCATATGTTCTAACCCAGCATCATCCTCCAGGAAGAAAGCCCTTCTTCACCTCAAGTAAAGCTTAGATCACCCAACACTATGAAGTTACACCAAAAAACCAATAGCACTTGTTTACAAGATACAAGATTAGAGCCTCTGGATCTCTGTGATGAGGGATCCATATATAGATGATTGTAGGGAGGTGATTCATCTTTTGCAGTCTTGATTAGTGTCCTCTCTCTGATAGTTCCTGATTCCACTTGGAGAATGATGATCTCTTACTCATCCCTGGTCGAAAACAGAGAGGCAAGTGTCAGAGGGGAAGCTTTTGGAAGATTTCATGATCTTCCACCTCACAATTTGTCCCTGCCATTTGTCCATTCTCGACCAACGTACCCTACAGAGGGGCCATTCATTATGCATTGCACCTTGTAGACTGGGAAAGTGATATGCATCGCACCCTCTGCACTGGGTATTCAGTATGGTCCAGTTTTGATCATTTCTGAGCAGTTTTTAGTGGAGAACTTCTGCGAGATGATGTAATCGGCTGACCTTGTTCCTTTAGGCAGTGAAGCAACACTTTTAGGGACTTAGGAACCCTCAATTTATGGACATTTATGATTGGGGTTGAAGTGCCCAAAAATGTCTATAACAATATTCACCCCACATATTTAGTTTTCCCCAATATCTCCCCCCAACCTCAATTAATAAGCTTCCCTTAATATATCCTCCAACCCTATCCTTCCAATTAATATCTACTCGCATCTCCACCCTCATAATAAGTTCTCCTGGATATCTTCCCACCCACACCCTCATTATGAGGGTAACTATTTTTCTTTTATATCTCTCCCGAAGCCCACCCTCATTACGAGGCAAATACGTTTTCCTTAATATCTTCCCTCACCCCCATATATTGTGTTTTCTCTAATATCTCCCCCTATCCTCACGCCCTCCACCATATTAATATTTCCGTAACACCTCCCTACACACCCACCCTCACCCTCATAATTAATATATCTCCCCCCCTCCACTCTCATTATTAGAGTGACGGTGGAGGAAGATTATGAGAGTGAGGATGGGGGGAGATATTAGGGAAATCTTAATATATCCCAACTTTTAATTCTACGAAATAAGATATGGCAAGAAAAATCACTAGTGAATATAACATGATAGAAATTTATAATGATTTGAATTAATTTATTGGTTTATAAATCTATTTATATACAAGTTTCATTATTTTATAATTAATTAACTATTATATTGATAGGTGAATCATTAATTTTGTGAGTATTTTCCCCATCATTTCCCTTATTCACTGAGAAAATGTGGGGGTAAGATATTAGGAAAACTAATGAGAGTGGGGATGGGATTAAGGATAGATATTTAGGAAAAACTTTTCATACTTTTCCCCAATATCTCCACCACCCACCCTTAGTATGGGATTATAACTATGAACATGAAGAAAACTATTAGTAAAAACTTAATATAATTTTATGAAATAAAATATGGTAAACATAAATCACTAATAAATATATTATACAATAAATTTTTAATTTAGTTGATTGAGTTTTAAAATTATTTATAAATTAATTTAATTATTTTACAATAATTAATATTATATTAATAAAATCATGATTATTTTTATGAATGTCCATTGAATAAGGATTTTCAATACTAATATGAAATTGAGGGATTAAGAAAAGAAATACTAAAATAAACAAACACAATAATTAATCATTTGTCATCTTAATAGGGTTTTTATATTTCTTCTTCTAAGTAAACATTTGTGATATTTTTTTCCTTTTTGAAACGCTTAAAATAAAATCATTTATAGGGTTTTTATATTTCTTCTTCTAGGGAACTATTTATGAGATTTTTTTTCCTTTTATGGGAATGTTTATAATAAAATTTTAAGAGATTTATCATATTTGAACTAGCCATTTTTGATTTCTTTATTGTAAAATGTTTTGGATTGATAATAATTAAATGTTTGGAAATGTTTTGTCATACTCCAAAGAATTTGAAGAAGGATGTGATTGTAAATACTTTATTGGCATCAATAAACTCACAAAGTAAAATAAGTAAGATTTAAATTTGAAAAAGGAGAATGAAAAAAAAAATGGTCTAAAGTAACCCAATTAAAAGTAAAGATATACATCTATAAATTCTTATATCAAGATAAGTTACATATACTTCATTAAAATGATTTACCATTCAATTTCTAAAAATAATAACACAAAGTTAATCCAAATGAAAATTACATTAATTATCTTATTTTTAATTCTTATTTTTACTTCTTCTTTTTTCAAATAATTTTAATAAAGTTTAGTTTTATTGTGGTGAGTATTTGATTCTATATATGAGATTCATACTAGATGTTATAATAAAGTACATAATTTTATTGGGGATAGAATTTTTAGTGAATGCTATTTAAGTTGAGACTGTATTTAGATTTGGAATGATCTAAAATCTAAAACACTAAAATGTATAGCAAGGATGAAAATATGCCCTTATAAATTACCCAATCACAATTTGAAATTATATGTTTTTTAAAATAATTTTGATATTTTATAAATTTAATAAAATTTATGTTCTTGAAGTTAATATTTGATTTTATATGTGATATTAAGGTTAGATATTACAATCAACCATATATAAAACTTTTTTTTGGATAATATTTAAGCTAAAATTGCTAGTTTATATTTATCATATATCGACAAACGTGAAAGAATGCTTTTTTATTTAAAAATAAAATTGAAAACACATGAAAGGGTGATTTTCAAAAATATCATTTAAAAAAAAAACTTGAAAGCATATGACAACTCATCTTAGTTTAAATGATAATTGAAAGATTGGTGTAAGGAATGGTAATTAAAATTTGGGTTTAAGATTTTAATAGGAATCCTGAGTAAAAAGCTAGCTAATAGTACAAAAAGCCTAATACGAGGCTTGTCGTTTTAGGAATGGGTTGAGTGATTAAATAGTCATTCTTGGTGAATGAATCATGACAGGAATCCAAGATTGAGAGAATATTCTGCACAAGAGGATGAAATTCAAAGGTTGTCTTCCACAGCTTGAAAACTAAGAAATGTTCATAAAGGGCATCTTTCATAAAAGAGAAAAATCCATTTAATTTTCATCTTCGGGAACCCTATCATGTGGGCAGTAATAATAACCTCTACCTTAGGCCTATCCATGGTGTAAGAAGCCTTAAGTGCGGGTAGAAGAGAAAGCGACAAAGGTAGATTCAGAGTTCCAAGCCAAGGATCAATTTTGAGATTCTCGGTTCTTGGTGAAGATCCAGACTGAGAGGTCATATTTTCAAGGGATATTTTCCCAAGTAAATATAAGTTTTGGTTGGAAATCAAAATCGAGTGCCATTTTTTGGATACTGGCCTCGATTCCGTTCCCATTCTAGCACCTCCTCGAGTCCCACATTAGGTAGGATATGCATTATTCCTCATTGACATGTTGAAAACCATGATAGATCTAATATCCTATAAAAAAGAATTCCATTAGTAAGTTCTCATTCAGAGGGAAAGACAGTAGGAGGTCAATTTGATTACTCATGGGCATGATAATTTTTTTTCCTTAATTTTTTTGTGGGACGTTTGTGTAACATGACCAAAAAAAATTCTATGTTCAATGTATAAGTTAAGCATGGATGTTAGTTCTTTGTTTCTCTCTCAAACACTGTGATGTAAAGTTTTTTTTCTTATGGAGCACTCCATAAATGTATTGTACCATGTAGTATTGTATGCATCAATGTACTCTGTAATGTTGTTGTATGCTTGCAACTTGTTGTGTGTGCACACATATTTGTGTTATGTGTCTGTGGATTCATGTTAATTGAGAGAGAAAGTTGTCACTGATGTTGAAGGGCCAACTTGATCAACACATAATATACTTTCAGAGTGAGTTGGTATTCATGTCGATATTTTATTTAATTATTTTTAAATTCATTATGTTTCCTTTTTTATGAGTTAGAATTTTATATACAGGAGCTAGAGCAACACTTCCAATGGTTTTGAAGTAGTTAATGAGGAGTTTCCAACTCTTTTGCAACCATCAATTTCCCCACTTTCAACTCCAAAAGAAAGATTCCCAGGAAAAAAGGTTAGTATTCTTTGTCGATGGCCCTTCTCTTCTTATAGGCAAAGATAAATATTTTTTGAGGTTTAGTCATTTAGTTTAGAAAGGGGAAAACATGCATCCTGTATAAATGGCCCTACCTATTTATTTTCTAGGCTTTAAACAATTCAAACTTAAATTAACTTAGTCTAAATTCAAAGTTGAACAGAGAGATGCCACCACCTACCCAATGATGGGATCCACAGCATTGGTAGGAACATAGAATTATAAGAAGGTCTTCTCCATTCCCTTACTGTCGGTCCTTCACATAGTTACACATATACCTAGCCCCTTGTTTATTGAGATCCACATTATGCATACTTGAGTAATCCATAAAGCCCCAAAGTGTCAGATGCTTGAGAGCTAGATCATGATGCTTATGATTGTGTGAGTCTTTAGAGAGTCAGATGCTCCAGATCGATCGAGCAATTACAGCCCCTAAAGTTACCGATTCTAGACCCTCTACGGGAGCAACACTTATATTACATAGAGAGCCTATATAGAGGTGATTTATTTTAGTAAATTCTTGGATTTGAAGTGAAGGTTGAAGAACTTGAACCAGAAAGAGGAATTTAAATTCCATCTTTCTTTTTTTTAATTCAAATCTCCATCTATTTTGTCTTGGATTTTATGGTATTGGAAACATTTAATGATCTATAACATGTTTTTTAACATTTAACCTAAAACGAGTGACCTCTTTTCTAAAAAAAATTCCCGAGAATCTGTGTCCATGTATATTTGATTCATTATATGTCTATGATATAATATTCTTTGGCCTTAGTGGGATTTCCATGAATATTTATCCCTACTAAGTTTTCTATTTTTGTATTATGAATGAAAAGAAAAAGTTAATATAGGTTTACACTACTATAATAATAAAAAACACTTAAGCTTATTATGGGAATTTTTGTACACGTGTGCCATTAGACTGTGGGATTCTTTATCCACTTGGGCCAAGGCTCAGTTGACTATAAACCCATTGCCTAATTTGTTTATTTCATCTATCGTGGAGAAGATGTTAGACCCAATCATGACTTTCACATATCTAAAAAGATGAAAATTAGTTTCATTGATGAACTCGTGTATTTATTTAATTTGACCTGGTATGGTGAATCATCATGACTCACAGTTCAACAATCTTCTGAAGCAATATATTATGCAGGGGGTAGACTAAGAAGAAAGGTGGTAAGCTAGATACTGTGCATATACCAAAAAGAAAAGCCTAGAAAGCACATTGTAATCGGAATACAAAAGCATCAACAAAAATGCATATTAAAAGCTAATATTGATAAGTATGTTAAAAACTACTATTAAAGAGCAATAGTTATATGAATTTATGTTTTACGAAATAGATTAAATATAATTATGCCAAAAGATATTTTTATCTTGGAATAGGGTTTCTATAATTCTAATTTAATCAGTACTAATTAGTATGAGATGGTGCAGATTTAACCTCCACATTATATTCTAAAATTATGCATATACACATGGGTTGAAATTTCCTTATGTTCTTTTTGTTCTTTTAATTAAATTGTTTGACTTAAAAAATATCATGGGATTTAACCTTGACATAACATTTTAAAATATTCTTCTTAGCCTACAGAAATGAAAGGTTGAGATGTTTCTATGTTCTTTTAATTAAATTAAATAACTAAAAAGCATCATATCAACAAATGTCATATTAAGTGAGTTATGATTTTTGAGCATATGGTATTAAAGAGCTATGATATTGCAACAAAATGTATATATATATACTGAGAATTCTCATTATAAAATTAAAATAAATATTTATAATTAAGAATTTTACTCCATATTTTTTATGTATAAATACATATAAATGATTCACTTGTATATTAGTTTTTTTAATTAATAATAATATTAAATTAAAATACAATTATAATTATATTTAAATAATTTTTATTTTTCTTTAATCATATAATGTATAACAATCAAATATTATAATAAGTATAAACATTTACTAATTATTTAATTTACAAACTAACTTAATTAAAAAATTATAAACTATTCAATCAATCAAATGCACCATAAAAATCTAAAACTATATCTAATTTACATAATTATATTCGTAATGAGGATGTTGTTCATGCTCCAAGGGTTAATAATTATTTATCATCATAGTATGGCAGGGAGATTTTTGTTATATTTGTTAGGAAACTATTAGAATTTTTTGTTATATTTGTTAGGACACTCTTGGAATATGCTTTAGGGGCTTGGCAAAAGGCCACTTTAAAAATTAGCATCTATTTGTATTAGGGTAAGGAATTGATTTGGTCTGGTGGAGGGAGGTGGAGTTTGTATATAAGGTAGTTAAATTATTATTTTTCTTCATTATGATTTAAAATTTAGAGATTTTAATTATAGTATTTATTGATAGTTATTTTTTATTTTTGTTTAATAATTAATTACGTTAAAGTTTTAGAGCACTCACTATTTATAATATTTAATGTTTGTTTTTTTTGGTTTGATAATCAATAATCTGTAAGGTTTAGACTACCCACTAATTATGGTATTTAATAATAGTTTATTTAATGATAATTATATGTATATTTTTTTGAAAAATAAATTACTTAATTGAAAGGAATTTAAGATAAGTGGGATTAGGGTGCTTTTAAGTTTTTTGAGTAAAATTAATTGAAAATTTCTAAGTAATTTTGATAGAAACTTTACCCATAGACCTTAATGTTTAGTGTTTTTCACAAATTTGAAGATTCCTTAGATCATAAAAGTGATTATCACATAGAATTTGGTGACTACCCAATGGTTATGCCTCTTAGTTTTAGTTCTAATATTTTATATAAGAATGAATTAATAACTTTAAATTTTTCCCTTTTAATCAAATTTTAAAAGCTATATATAGATAGATAGATAATATATATATAATTAAATTTTCTATTAATAAAATAAAAATATACATAATTATTTTAATAAAAATATTTTCACCAAACACAAACACTTTATTATTAGTGAATTTTAAATGAAATTATTTTTTAAATTAATTTTGAAAATTATTTTTTAAATTAATCCATAAATAAGTTTTACATAAAATTATATATATGAAATTTAATGTATAAAAAGATTAAAAACATGTTTAGCTTCTGAATGCAAACCTGTTGGGCATCAGTAAATAGTGATACGAGGGCGGATTGTTACTGGAAAGGAAATGGCTTCAAAGCTTAAAATGGCAAGTACTAATCCAACTGCCCCAAGATCTCAATCATTGAAATCTTGTAATTTGTAAGGGCAAACTGTTAGGATAATAGTCAAATAGATCGGCTGAACTAACCGTGCCATAAAAATACAATTTGCAAGCAAAAGATATTATATATTTGATATAAATTTTTTAGTTTCTAATTATAAATTATATTTTATTTCATAATTTATTTATAAAAGTAAATATTATTTTATCAGCAAAGATAAAAATTAAATAATTTTTTAACACAGGTGAGGACATGAATGGCATGAAGTTTGTTGATAATTCTGTTCTAAAAAAAGTAGATAAATTTCCTTAAATTAAGGTTACTATTTGGGGAAATTAAGTTTATTTTCCCGATTTCACGGTTGCGAGAATACAGTGGTAATGATGGAAAGGATTCTGATGAGATTGGATTTATGAGAGTAAATGTATAATATCCTTGATATTACAAAAATATAATAATTTATTAATGAAATAATTCGTGATAAAATCAAAATTATATCTATTATTATAATATCTGTAAGCATTCGATGTTTTCTATCGCTCATTAATTTTAAAAGATCGAGCCACTATCCTGTCTGTACTATGCCGTTCATATTCGATGCGTGATGCCTGCTAAGTATTATTAAAGCCCAGCCGTTTACGTTATACGATTAGTAACATAATTTAGCTTATATTTTTATTAGTCAATTAAAACCTCGTTGTGGAAGGTAGCAGGAGGGACTAATAACAGTGAGTACAGGAATCATCCAGAAGTATAGCGAAAGCGCAATTTACCGGAGTGGGCGTGCGTTTGTGAGAGGAAGCATCATTGTGCGTTATTTTTTCTGACAATTAAGAAGCATCTTAGACTTCCAATATGCAACTTGGGCTTGTATTACACTCCTCCAACGTTCAAACCACAACGTTCCAATATGCAACTTGGGCTTGGGTGCCACGCGTGTGTGACAGGTAAGGTATGCCTAAGTAGTGGGCGCGGGCGCGTTCAAACGAATTTGAATGTAGAATCCAAGGAGTGCGCGTGAGTTTGTGAGCGGCAAGTTTGTTATATTCTCTGACAATGAAGAAGCATCTTACGCTCCCATAATGCCAATTGTGTTTGTATTACACTCCTCCAACGTTCAAACCACACGGGAAATAGATATATCCGGCGGACTGTTCCAGATGAGTTGATCAAACGTTCAAACCACATCGGAAATGCACATATCCGGCGGACGGTTCCAGATGAGGCAAGAGCTGGAAATATATAGCCGTTCAACGAACTTGGTAAATGGCTATATATATGTCTTTCGAATTTCATTTTACAGCATTTTCATCCTCCTCTATCCATATATGTTCAGATTGTGTCCTGGTCTGTGTGGTTTGAGTCAGAGGTCAGTAAGTTTATGTCTGTGGTTTGAGTCAAAGGTCAGTAAGTTTATGTCTGTGGTTTGAGTATGGGTATGTGTCTGTCTGTGTGTGAGGCAGTAGTCAGTCATGTCTGGGTAGATAGAGGAGGGTGGTTTGCAATTTTTGGGTTCATGCAGATCAATGATCCTCTTTCAGTATGGTATGCATGCAGATCAATGATCCTCTTTCAGTATGGTATGCATGCCATCAAAGTCTATTTCTGTATGCAATTCTTGATTATAAATTATTCAATGGCCATTTTCTTTCTGATGTAAATAATGTTTGCAGAAAAATGTTTGAATGATGCAGGTCATTGAGGTTGTTGTTAACGCTGGCTAAAGAAATGAAATCATTATTGCGAATCCCACCTCCAATTCCAGGTATGGCCTTTCAATTAATATACTGTACGATCTGAAATACTATATATGAAGGTGTGCACAATGTGATCTACATATGAAGGTGTGCAACAGGGTCATATTTCTTCATGTTTCACCCTATTCCTCTATGTTTTGTAGGCCATTCGATATGTCAGAAGGACCTGTAACCTTCAACCCATAATCTTGTCGTACTGTTAATCTCCACACCTAGAAGTAACCCCAGAATAATCATTTCCTTGTAGAAATGCCCGTGGTAGGGGGCAGGAAAGACTCTAGCTACATACTCTGCATAGCGAGACTAATAGCCAGTACTGCCACTAGTCATAGCTTCTCTGCATAATACAACCACTAGCTTCTCAGGCGCCGGTAGGTTAAGCAGGAAGGCACCGCCAAAAATAAACCTTACCCTGGCATATACAAAGGCACCGCCAAAATCTTCATAGGGTAAGATCCTACAGAGTCAGATCTAAACCCATCCCTCTTTATTCGTTCTGCAATTCAAAAGCTAGACGAATAGCCTGGCACTAGTCATACAACCAATTGCTTGACCAATACTGTCACTAGTCATAGAACCATTAGGCATGAGTCATAGAGGCACAGCCAAACCAATTTAGATTTAGATGAATGATAAGGCCCTAACGGAGTACTTACATTTCTTTATTGCATTCGATCCGACCAATAGCCTTAATCGCACGAAATGGTGAGAGAATCTGTTTGTGGGATTTGTAACAGCTTGAAGAAAAACCTTGGTAATGACTGAGCTTTTATATATTTATAAGGCTAACTAACAGTCGTTCTTACCTCCGATTCAACCAGCGTAATTGCGTTTAAACTGACTAGGCAATTCCAATAATTCAGACCATACGTTGTCGGTTGCCTTCGCTTCCTGTAAGTTAAAAATGCTTTTGATGCTGTATACCGATCCCATGAACCTTTCTTTCCCTGTGCTTACAAAATCCACTGATTAATTAAAGGATTGTAGGTGATTGATTGTTGATTCCAAGTCAACCCCCAAGGAAATATGGCGTCAACAATTTTGAACTTGGTAAGACGCAGGTTGTTGGCGCGGAACCTCCAGAACAAGAAACTTTTTCTGGGGAGGAAGCTGCTTAATTTTATAAAATTTGAAAGTTTCAAATATTTTTTAATTAAAAACTGCCCATATTTTGATCACAGCCCAAACTATAAAGTAATAGTCCCAAATTTAATTCAGTCCAATGTTATAGCTCCTTTACAAAAATGTATTGGCTTGGTAGATTTTATAATATTTGGAATATTTTATAATTAGAACTGGCTTAGATTTTAACCACACTCCAACCTATAAACTAATTACAGTGTGTCATTGAAGTTCAATAATTCAGCGTCCAGGTGGCATTCTCATATTACAAAGAAACTACAGTCATCCATATAGTGAGCTTTACTTTCTTGGAATCGTAAAAAAGTACAGTCTAGTTGATCTTGATTATTAGTGATTTCATTAAACTTCTTTTCTTTCTACTCATTGGAATTCCTCTAAGCCTTAAAGTAGGTAGCTTACATTCCAAGGATTTCTGGGAGGCCCTTTTAGGTCCTTTGATTAAGGAGGTAATTCTAGGTCAGTCCATTAATGATATAATTTCATTATTTACTTAAGGAATTAGGTCATTGAGTCTAGTTTATTCCAGTTGTAAAGGAATTAATAATTTATTTTATTTTTATTTTTATTTTTTTAATTTAGTAAAAAAATTTCAACATTTTTTTTTTTTTTTTTAAATAGTTATTATTTAGATGAATTATTAGAAAATTTTACCATTCTCACTCTCATTTCATTGCAAACTATAGTTGTTCTACTTACTAGATTCACACTTCACTGTAAAATGTTCATATTTTACACCACTTTCACACATCATTGCAAATATGTGGTAGTTCATTTCAAATCACTAATTTCTCCTTATGCAAATATTCCTTGTAGTGCACCTCTATTCTCTTCAATTTGTAGATACTCCTTGTAGATTCTCTTAAGTTTTGGATTTGGTCTAATGGAATTATTTAATTATTATTTCAAATACCCTTTAGTCAAATCACTTTCAAATGGTTATGCAAGCTATCTTCCTTCTTCCTTAAATTTAATTGTTATTCTATTAAATTTGTAAATTATAGCATACTTGTAGAGCTTTGCACGATAATATTGTATTAATGTTTTTTCCTTAATGTATTATCATGTGCATATATATATGGATATTCTTTATGAATTGTGCATTTAATTATGTTACAAGCTGTTTGGAAGAGTTTGTATACTAACAATATCATCTCAATGTTGTATGTTGCAGAAAATTTAGCAATACCAAGTTGCTCCTTACTTGAAGACATTATATCTTTTTATGTTTTGTAAAATTGTAATTACAACAATTTGTATTTTTGTTGTTGTTGTTTAGATGGGCCGATCAAAGAATGTAAATGAACAGAAACTATCATTAATAAAATGAGTAAGCTTTATTTTTTGTGGAGGGGAATTCAACCCCTCCAAAAGGCTCTTAGGAAGGTTAAATTGTAACCCTCCTTTGAGTTGTGTTGTTCCTTGTGCTCATGGTTTTCATGATCTTTACTTTATAGTAACTTCAATATGCTCAAACACAAATACATTATTTTATTATAATAAATTATTTAACATTTATTCACATAAATTATTTAACATTTTTTTTTAATGTTTTAAATATCTTCACCACATACACACAAATGGCAAAATCACTCTTATTCACATGAACTATTTAACATTTTTCAATGTTTTAAACATCTTCCCCACATACACATAAATGAAAAAACCACTCTTATAAACATTAATTATACATCATTTATAACCTATATTAATATATTTCTTTTGTTTTGATTTTTTTTTGTCTTTTATTTTGATTTTTGTTTTTTTTTTGTTTTTTAATTATTTAATTATAAATATGTTTTTAAGATATGTATATTATATTTTTCCCTTATATGAAATAAATATTATTTAATATTTACATTGATATTTTTATAAATTTAAATTAAATACCAATATATTATTTAGAGTTTGTAAATATTTAAATGTTTGTATTATTTATTTATATTAATTTATTATATCTAAATGTTTGTGTATTATTGGTTTTATTATTTATATATATATATTATATATATATATATGAATCTATTTGAGTTATAATGTATGCTTTGGATTGTGTTTTATATGAATGTATTATTTTGAGAATTGAAATAATGTTTTTATTTGTTGCATTTCAATAGTTATAATTTATTTGTTTAGGTTTATGTTTTGATTTGTATTAATGAATAGGATATCTCTTTCTATATTGTGTATGTGAATGTATAATAGAGAGTATTTGTATTACTTGTATGTATTATTTTTGGAGTGTTTATTCTTCTATGTTTATGAATGTCTCTATGATTGTAATGTTTGAGTATTCCTTGAGCATTATAGTGATTTCATTGTTTGTGTTATTTTGAGTGTTTTTCAAGATTCCTTCATTATTTGCTTGTGTGTGTATTTTTTGAGTATTCTTGTTTGTGGATATTGTTTACTTGTATGTATATGAATGTTTTATTTATTGTATTTGTATATGTATTATTTACTTGTATATGTGTGTGAATCTATTCTTTGCTATACTTGTGTATCTATTATTTACTTATATTCTTTATTATGTGTATGAATCTATTCTTTGCCATATTCATATGTGCATTTTTTAGTTGTATTCATTGTATGTGTATAAATGTATTCTTTATGTGCTTATTTCTTGAGTGTTAGAGTAGTGATTTCATTGTTTGTGTATATATAAATGTATTTTTATGAATAGTTGTTTGTATTATTTTGAGTGTTTTTCAAGATTCCTTCATTATTTGTTTGTGTGTATTTTTTGAGTATTCTTGTTTGTGGATATTGTTTACTTGTATGTATATGAATGTGTTATTTATTGTATTTGTGTATGCATTATTTACTTGTATATGTGTATGAATCTATTCTTTGCTATACTTGTGTGTCTATTTTTGAGTATTCTTGTTTGTGGATATTGTTTACTTGTATGTATATGAATGTGTTATTTATTGTATTTGTATATGTATTATTTACTTGTATATGTGTATGAATCTATTCTTTGCTATACTTGTGTGTCTATTTTTGAGTATTCTTGTTTGTGGATATTGTTTACTTGTATGTATATGAATGTGTTATTTATTGTATTTGTATATGTATTATTTACTTGTATATGTGTATGAATCTATTCTTTGCTATACTTGTGTGTCTATTATTTACTTATATTCTTTATTATGTGTATGAATCTATTCTTTGCCATATTCATATGTGCAGTTTTTAGTTGTATTTATTGTATGTGTATAAATGTATTCTTTATGTGTGTATTTCTTGAGTGTTAGAGTAGTGATTTAATTGCTTGTGTATATATAAATGTATTTTTATGAATAATTGTTTGTATTATTTTGAGTATTTTTCAAGATTCCTTCATTATTTGCTTGTGTGTGTATTTTTTGAGTATTCTTGTTTGTGGATATTGTTTACTTGTATGTATATGAATGTGTTATTTATTGCATTTGTGTATGTATTATTTACTTGTATATGTGTATGAATCTATTCTTTGCTATACTTGTGTGTCTATTATTTACTTATATTCTTTATTATGTGTATGAATCTATTCTTTGCTATATTCATATGTGCAGTTTTTAGTTGTATTCATTGTATGTGTATAAATGTATTCTTTATGTGTGTATGATTCTATTATTTGTAACATTTGTATGTGTCTTGTTTACTTGTATTCTTTCTACGTATATGAATGTATTCCTTGTGTGTGTATGAATCTATTCTTTGTCACATTTGTATGTGTCTTGTTTACTTGTATTTTGTGTATGTGTATCAATGTATTCCTTATGTGTGTATGAATATATTCTTTGCTACATTTGTATGTGTGTGAAAATATTCTTTGTGTGTATGAATATATTCTTTGTGTGTATGAATATATTCTTTGCTAAATTTGTATGTGGCTTGTTTAATTGTATTATTTGTATGTGTGTGAAAGAATTCTTTGTGTGTATGAATCCATTCTTTGCAACAATTTTATGTGTCTTGTTTAATTGTATTCTTTGTATGTGTGTGAATGATTCTTTGTGTGTATGAATCTATTCTTTGTTACAATTTTATGTGTCTTGTTTACTTGTATTCTTTGTATGTGTATGAATGTATTCTTTATGTGTATGAATCTATTCTTTGTTACATTTGTATATGTCTTGTTTACTTGTATTCTTTGTATGTGTATCAATGTATTCTTTATGTGTGTATGAATCCATTCTTTGCAACATTTGTATCTGTCTTGTTTACTTGTATTCTTTGTATGTGTATCAATGTATTCTTTATGTGTGTATGAATGCATCTTTGCAACATTTGTATGTGCCTTGTTTATTTGTATTCTTTGTATGTGTATCAATGTATTCTTTATGTGTGTATGAATCCATTCTTTGCAACATTTGTATGTGCCTTGTTTACTTGGATTCTTTGTATGTGTATCAATGTATTCTTTATGTGTGTATGAATCCATTCTTTGGAACATTTGTATGTGCCTTGTTTACTTCTATTCTTTGTATGTATATGAATGTATTCTTTATATGTGTATGAATCCATTCTTTGCTACATTTGTATGTGTCTTGTTTACTTGTATTCTTTGTATGTGTATCAATGTATTCTTTATGTGTGTATGCATCCATTCTTTGCAACATTTGTATTTGTCTTGTTTACTTGTATTCTTTGTATGTGTATCAATGTATTCTTTATGTGTGTATGAATCAATTCTTTCCTACATTTGTATGTGTTTTGTTTACTTGTATTCTTTGGATGTGTATCAATGTATTCTTTATGTGTGTATGAATCTATTCTTTGCTACACTTTTATGCATCTTGTTTAAATGTATTCTTTTCATGCGTATCAACTTATTCTTTATGTGAGTATAAATCTATTATTTGCTACATTTGTATGTGTCTTGTTTAATTGTATTTTGTGTATGTGTATGAATGTATTCTTTATGTGGGTTTGAATCTTTGTGTGTTATATGTATATATGTATTATTTACTTGTAGATATATGAGTGTAATTTGTATGGATATATTTTTTTAAATATTTTTTTATATGATTATAAATATACTATCATTATTTGTATATATAAATACATTATTTAGAATATTAACTTACAAATATAATAGTTTAAATATTAACTTGTAAATACATTGGTTTAAATATTTATGAAAGTCTTTCTATTATTATTATTATTATTATTATTATCGCTTTTTATTTTAAATTTTTATCCTTTTTCTATATTTTTCTATTCATTTTTTACTATTTTGTTTTTTATTTTCATTTTTTATTAAAATTTAAAAAATTGATAATATTAATATATTATTTTAAAATAAAAAATAATATACATATTACAATAACACTAAAAAATAGATAATAGAGGGTACAAGTCAATTGGTGATTGTCATGTTATAAAGTACTATGCAACTCACGAGACTCAAGGTTCAAATCCCAAAACAATACTATAGTATTTATAATAACATCAATATGTTATAATACATATTAAACAATTAGTTAATACTAAAATCAATACAATAAATAATTTTTATTCAAAAAAATTTATTAATTGCAATAATTTATAATTTTCTTTGTCATAATACTATAATTTAATAATATATGGAAAAAATAATTATATGGAAAAAATAATTATTTAAAATTTGTTAATGATAATCATTTTTTAAATATAATAAAGAAAATAAATACTTATTAATTTTAATATCATAATAATTAACTTATAAAATAAATGTAAGTATCAACATCATAATATTTATACTCAACCTTAATCACATGCAGAAAATAATGTTAATTCTGAAGTTCATAGTAAGTGTGATGTGTGTTAGCATGTCACCTTATGATTCAATGTGTAATGTTTTTGGGTATGTGCATGTTTGTGTACACCCTATGTTTGTTGTGTGCATGTATGCATGTGAGTGGTTGTGCCTTATTGGCAATGGATTGTGTGAGTGCACATGAGTGGTTAGTCCCATGCCAATAATGGACCGTTTTTGGGGTCATATAAGCTCTCACCTTCACCTGATTGACCATGTTAGTAGATATTTTATATCTCCAAACCAAGAAGAGCTTTCTATATAATACTTTTTAGTTTATTTAAAACAAAATATTAACTTCAAAACATTAAAATAGTTTTTGTAATAATATTTGTATTATCTTAAAAACATATCAATACACCAAATTAATAAAATTATAACACTATATCTATATATATATTATTCAATGGAAAATAATATAGTATATGTATTTTTATATTTATAAACACATTACTCCTTTATATATATATATATATATATATATATAATATATAATATATATATACTATTTATTTAATTGAAATTTTAAATATCATATATCATTAAATATTAAAAAACATTTCAAAATCAACTTATTAAAAATTTAAATATATAATAAATTATTTTATTTAAAACAATTATTATAAAATATACTTTAACATTAAATAATTGAGAATGTTTGAATAACAATAAATGAATAATTTTAAATAACTATAAAATATATTTGTTTAAAATTTAAAATATACAAAATGTATATGTATATGATTGAGTGAGTAAGTGTGATTATCTTTAGGAAAGAGATAAGAATAAGCCATACATGTTGATTTCAAACATCAATTATAAATATTTTGATATGAGTAATCCAAAAATGCTAAAACAAAATTAATTTATATTTTGTATCGTTTTAGAGTATATAGTTAGAATATTTATATTGTTTTTAAAAGGATTAATATAAATAGTTAACCATTACTATTGATCTGTAATTTGATAAGCTAAACTATTAGACATAAAACAAAAAAGGAAATTTTACACTACAACTTATTTGTCCATATAGTTATGAAACTCAGTGTTAAAAAGTAAGATCTTTGCCAAACTTTCTAATTATCTCAAGAGAAAAAAGGTTAAATGTGATAAAGAGAATTAATCCCAACAAATTAGGGTTTAAAATGTATTTCCTACATTAAGAGAAGTAGGAAACTATTCTCCACTCATTTTAAAAAGTTTTAAATAAAATACCACATATAAACATTGGATGGAAAAGAACAACAAGGTGTCACACCTGAAAGGTTTGAATGACATCTATATAGAGTGATGCAAAATATTCTTGTAACATGGCCACCTAATGCCGTATTAGGGTTGTGGAGTGTAATTAGAATTCTCCTTCAAGGATTATTACAAAGGGAGGGTCAATGTCTTATTTCTCTCATAACTTTAAATCACATTTCTAATACCATTATCTCATCTTTGGCTCATCGAGAGCTTTCCCACAATATAAATTTCATCTCAATTTAATCTCCTAGCACAAAGTCCCGCTTCATTATTTATACAACCACATGGAAACTCCTAGCCATGTATCTCCCATGCATGGGTCCAAGTTTATTGGCTTCTTTCTATACTAGAGCCTTTCCATATTAGTGATTTCACAAGTTGTGCATTCTCCAAACCCTGAGAATTTTGATATGTCGATATACTAATTAATCAACCTAACAATATGTTAATATGCACTAAAATTTATAATACACTAAAACAATGTTAAATCCATTGAATGTTGGTATGGAAATACTCGAATATGGCTTATCAAAGATTCAACAAAAAGTTTATAACTACAAATCCTCACAAATCATTGATAATTCAATAGGCACGAGGCCGACTCAACACACCACCTCACAACTTTTTCACCCAATCATAGCTTGCCACATGGAAAAGGATGGATTTTTTGACACACGGCATGTTTTCCATGCAATCAGGTTATCAACGTAACAATGATTTCCAAGATGTAGTCCTGCCGAAATTTTAATATGTTGATATGTTTATATGATAGTTTGGCATGCCACATCAATCATGGATGACAAATTACCACCTAAAACATTAGATAAGACGACATTTCCTCTTCCATGTGTCACTCTTGATGTGTGCCACATGTCACTCATATTCACAAGGTTGGCATGTCGAAAAGCCTAGATCTACATCACGCATGGCATCACCATGTCATCTAATCATGACATCACCCTTTAGTTCTCCTAGTACTTGATACTTTTGATAGTCTAATTTTTTGAGGTTCCAAATTTTTAGTACCATCACTTCATGATCCTTGTTAATAGATCAAATGCTTGTGATGACAATTATTTCTAGGGGAAATGCCAAACAAGGATTTTTCATAGTGATACACTTCCATTTCCTCAAGAGCCTCATATGCTAATATTGCAATTATCTCTCCTTATTACCATCTCTTGCTCCTCGCTCTCATAAGTCCATTTGATTAAGGTTAAGGATGGGGCTAGCCAAACCCCAAACCCCAAATTTCAAATACTCCACCATATCAATGGGGAATACCATCTTTAATTTTCAAAAGAGTTTCATTCTAAGGGGCTCAGTCCCAAAATTATCTTAATATCTCGAGTTACATGGGTCAAACCAAAAAATTTCCTGGCTTAAACTTGAGATCCCTTAGCCACTTAAGTTCTTCCTTAGGATTTCCTTTAGCTTAAGATTTATTTGGTGAACTCTTCCACAATAAACATTAGATGTTCTTTCCTTTTGAATCTCTCCTTCCTCATGAGGGCTTCTACTCTTGCTTTTTGGTTTCATCATTAACAAAACCTTCAAATCCTCACAAGAAGCAGAAGGTTGCTTTGGCCTATCTAGGGCATCCTAACCTTTTTTATTCCAAATCACATGGAACAATGATTTAACCAAAATATTAATAATAAATAGGACCACCAACCTATCAGTCCCCCTTTGGAAACATGCCATACATCACAAAACTTCATAGATGATTACAAATAGGCATGTAAACATATCACAGTCAAGCAAATCCAAGGATAACCTATCAATTTATAAACATAAAACAAATAATGATCTCATTTAACATATATGAAAGGATCCCACTTCACACAACATTCATATAATGCATTTCAACATTCAGGAACACTGATCATGCATCATGCATATTCATTAAAACCGTAGAAATATCAAACTACCATTGAACACATACAAAATGAAGCCAAAATAATATTTAAATATTAAGTATTGAGAAAAAATTTCAATTAATTGACAAGAAAGGAACACACTTATCTATTCCTCTTAAAATTGTTGGAAATTGAATAAGGGATGACCACTCTCCACCGAATCAAACTACACTACAAATTTCTTACAACTAGCCACTCCCCAACCATATCTAATGTCTAATGGATGATTCACATAGTTTATAACAACAAAGATTTAGTTCAATGTATAGAGTATGAAGGAAACATTCCTTGATTGGCTCCGAAATTGGGATACCATCGTGCAAGAAATAAGTTTATGTTGATCAAACAACAAGTATGGACACTAAGAGACTTCACAACATAGAAGGAAATTCCTTCCCTCTTTCTATAATCCCTAATACTATCCTTGTTCTAATCTTCTTCACATGCATAAACCCAACTAAATAGTTTAGTTATTTTCAGTTTACTGGATTCATGAATAGGAATCTCTCTTTGTTATCCTCATCTAACACATTTCAAGATTGGACTTTGTGGTGCCACTTCCAATCTCAGGTTTACAAGTATATGGTGTACAATCATTTTGTATTTACAAAAATTCAAGTCTGTTTTATTTGTCTGATATCTCTAGTCACTATAATACTCCAAACTCAAAAACTTGGAATTAAAAAATGAGCTTCCTTCTCAACAACTACTTAATACATGAGAGGTTCCTCAACCTAAAGAATCAACAAGGAATTTGTTATAAGGTGCATAGCCCATGTTTGGGTAGTTCAGTACCTCTTCTCCCCATTCCTTGCATAGTTTCTTATTAGTTGGTAGTTCAACAAGAACATCAAGGGTCATGAACATTAATTTCGAGGAATATAGGAAACATTCATATCCCTCATATAATAATATTTCTAATCAATTTATTCTTGTCCAAAGATTCAACTTTAGCAATTTATAAGTATATTAGTAAAATATTTACATCAAATAATTGGGAAAGCCATCCATATTGGCTCTCCAACATTGTCATCTTTCAATTATATTACAAAAAATTGGAATTAGAAAAAATGATGTTACATTCTCATCCTCCTTAAAGCAAAATTATCCTCAGTGTTCTACTATCTATAAAAACAAACTTATACAAAAAACAAAAATGGGTATGCCTTATACATGACCTATACTTCCCATGTTGCTTCACTTGGTCCAAAGTGCTTCCATTGCACCTTGACTTACATGGAGTGTGGTCATCGTCTTTGTTGAGTATCCACTATGGTTTTGGATACAAATCATGTCCGCTCTCTTCAATATATGAAATGGTTCACACAGTATCTTGGTGTTAGGTTGGCACACAATCCCACTCTAAAGTAACTTTTTTGTTTTCCTTGGTTTGGAGATACACATGATATCCTATTCAAAATTCCATATGTGCTCTATTTTGGTCTACATAACTCTTATGTTGCTCTTGTGTGACCTTCAATATTTTCCTTATGCTAGCAACTTCCTATTCCATTTTATTTAACATATCTAGCCTAAGTGTGACTCTATCTAGTAGATAACCCTAGTTGATTGGGATATTGCACTTCCTACCATATAGAGCTTCAAAAGGGCTCATCTTTAACAATCCTTCATAGCCAATATTATAAACAAATTCCACCAAAGGAAGAAAATCTTCCCAACTCTTAAGTTTATGTGTAACATACATATTGAGTATGTTTTCTGATATTATATTTACTCTTTCTAATTCTCCATAAGTCTGAGGGTGATAGGATGTGTTGAATGTTGATAGGGTTTCAAATATTGTAAATAAAGACTTCCAAAAATTGAGGTAAAATTGGCATATCAATTACACATGATCTTCTTAGGCATGTCATACAATATGAAAATTTTCTTCATAAAAATATGTGAAATATCAATTGCCTTATAGGAATACTTTATAAGCGAGTTGTCCTACTTAGATTACCCACTACAACCATGATCACACCATGTTGCTTGGAGGTTCTTTGTAATCCACCGATGAAGTCCATTGATATCACTTCCCACTTCCATTCTAGAAGTGTTATTGAATTCAACCATCCTATTACATACTTGCATTCTAATTTAGCTTGTTGGAATTCTTAACAATATTTTCAGCAATATCTTTCTTCATCCTTGGCCAAAAACATATTTTTTGGTATCTTTTATCATCTTTTGGTATCCTAGGTGATTTGCGTGTGGTCTTGTGTGAAACTCATCCAAGTCAGACACATTTAGTATGTATCACCTACCTTTATATTGTAATAATGCATCTCTAGGTACTTGGGAATTTTCTCCCATTCGACCCTTGGGCTCTTGCTATGAGCATTTACTTACATGGTGAAAATGCTCATCTTCCTATGTCATCTCTTTGATTCTTTCCTTAATGTCTATCTCACATGTACTCACAGTTTCCATGTATATCACTTGCATACCTTTATTGAGTGCATTAGCCACTTGATTATCTTCACTTTTGATGTGTTTGATCTCTAAATAAAACTTTCTAATAACTTCCATCCACCTTACTTTCCTAGAATTCATTTGTGCTTGGTCAAACAAATACCCCAATGTTAGTAGGAAAAATTACTTTGTGATTAACTGAGGATTTGACTATGGGTGAAAACAAAAAGCCCATGTAGTCTAGCACTTCACCGACATTTTCACTCCTTCAAGAAGAAGAAGAGTCTCACCCGAGGCAAGTCAGAACCATGGAAGGATAAAGGGGATTTATATCTGATTAATTATGTGACTTGCACAGCATTAATTCTTAACCATTCATGGTATATATATTCAACAGGAATTTAAACATATGAAGAAAATTTTAAAAGGGGCCCATAAATTACACCACTAAGTGCAAGAATTCTCATCTTCCTTATATTATTAATCAATAGAGAAAAATTTCATTACATTCATCAGCATTACATCTTATGGACATTACAGACTTGTGTGCAATATGAAAATCCACAGGCAATACTTTAAAAAAACATTACAAGCCCATATCTTAGAAACTAAATAACTCTAGATGCTCAGCACAGTCTATTCTCCTTGCTCGATCTGAACTTTACGGAACTGCCAAAACTTGTTTCTCATTGCCTTATGTATTATTTTATAGCCATGCTCGCTTGCTCTGATACCTTGCTCGCTTGATCCATGGCTTTTCAATACCTGAGGCCATAATTTTGGTTTCCTATTAGCTGTATCAAAATCAGCTCATAGTTCTTTGGCATGATTCCTTATTTTCCAATGTGCAAATTCCAAGCCATCTTACTGCCATTTTGGTTTTTCAATGTTTTGTTTATGGAATTTTCATCCAAAATGCCCTTCGCAACTATTATTCCTTAAAAAAAAAAACAAAGGACCCGACATCCCCTACCACATCTTATTGACTCACCCTCGAGTCAATGTATTGCTACTATTTCTTATGAATCTATTACAGGTTGGCTTCCACTAGCTTTAGCCATGATACCTTCAAATAAAGGACCCAACTATAGAACTGTTTAAAGTGTGGACTCCTTGAAACTTATGAATGTGGAAAAAGAGGAGTGACATGAGTCCATAAGTGTGGAAACCTTAGTTGAGAAGTCAATAATGGTCTTCTCACTGAGGTCATTGGGTTGTGACTTAATCAATTCCTGAATCTATTGATCAGAAAATGTGGACAGTCTGCTCAAAGTCATAAAATCATTTTTAGCTTTTAGTCAAAGGCCATGGAAGACCCACTTGGTGACTTGGGATGCATCTTCCAATTGATTAATTTGGGCATCATGTACATCTTCCTAGCCAAGTAACTTCTTCTTAGCTTCCAGATCGGAGGTCACTAAGACTTGCTGATATAAATTTTGAGAATTCTCGCATAAGGAATCAACGGCTACATTCTTCTTTGCGACAACACGACCAACATCGGAGGTCTAGAGAAACATGCGTTGGGATTCTCACATGACTTGGGGTAGAGTATCATGAAGATAAGTAGCAATGTGTAGTTTCTCACTAAGTTGAGTGTGATAGATAGTGGAAGGATTAGATAAAGACTATTTCATATTAGCGACAATATTATGAAGCTCTTCATGTTTGGACACAAGCTCTTGGCACACCACTTCAATCATAATGCAACATTCAGCAAGGGCACAGGCAAAAAAATCTTCAAGTTGTTCAGTGGCCTATGGAGGAAGAGTTGGCCATAGAGATTGTAGTTGAGAATGAACCTCACTAACTTGGATCTCTAATTGTTGGGCACAAACCAACTTGGTCTAAGTTTTGGGTCAAAGACTTCGCATTTTAAGGAGAATAGTGTGCGGAGGTGGTGAAGTTCTATTCATCACAAAGTGTTTAGGGGCTTTGGGGAGGGCCAAATTCCCTTATTTTGTAACGGGTTTTGGGTATTAGTCCATTGTTTTGTCAGATCTATGGTTTTTGGACCGTTGTCTTGTAGTAAGGAAGTCTATATAAAGAAGATGTAATACTTTGTCGAATAGAGAATAGGAGAAGATATCTAAAAATAGATTGTTCATATTCTTTATCTTGAGTCTCTATTTTTGGGGGAAGGCTTTGCAACTGAGTGCACAGAGGCCTTGAAGAGTCTACAGATGAGTGCACAGACCACCTACAGTTGGGTGCACAGATCAAGGAAGAGCATGTATTGAAGATCCTTGTTAATAAAAAAGAAATTTGGCATAGTATTGTGCATCATTTTGTGTTCATTCTCTTTTTTTATTGATATTGTTATGCATGATTTTTATTGAATTATGTGAAAGAGTACATGTTATACTATTTCATGTTATGTCGATGCATTAAATAACAATCTACATAGTTAATCATCAGCACGAAGTTATTCATGTACATGAAGTTGTAGGTAGATATAAGACATAAGTGAACACACAAATGCCACAATGCACCTATCCCTCTAGTTGTAGAAACATGGTTCTGCAACCTCCCATAACCACTTTGGGTGAGACTGTGATCTACTTGCAGGTCGTTGCTGAAAGAGTGAGTGGTTGAGGGCTTTTTTGGTGAACAATACATTTTGAACCTATGTTAAGCCCCCTTAAACTAAAAAATGGTTCCAATGTTGGGACCGGGATCTTCTTAAGGGATATGATTTGGCGACCATCGGAGAAATAAATCCAGGAGTGGGTTGAACAGAAGGAAAGAATTTGTCGAGAAAGAGAACAAAAACCCTCGATTATCAACTGAAGACTAGTTACAGAAGAAGTATATCTTTGAAGACCAATACGAAATCTTCTTTGTTTCCTTCCACATTGAATTGTACGAGTGGGTATCTAAGTTGACCGAGCATAAGAATTGTTTCAAGAACGACGAGCCTAAGGAGTGGAATCCTGAATTGATAAGATGACTTAATAACATCAATAACAATATCTCAAGGGTTATTGATTTCTGGATCGATAACATTTTGGGAGGATTTATCACTAAGTTCGTGATAGATGCTACCGTGTCTTATAACGAAGCTAAATGAAGATTTTTCAAAGGATCACAAGGTAAGTTCTTAAGATCTTTTAAGATATGTATTAAGATGTTATTGTGTGAAAAAGGGATTTTTGGAATGCAGTAAGATTAATGTTTGGACGAAGAGGAAATAAGCCTGAGCCAATGTCTCATTATGGGAATTTTGAGGTGTAAAATGGGCCTCCTAAGAAAATGCAAAACCTAAATAAACTTTATAAGAACCAATAGAATTTAGGTTGATGATGTCAACCATGGGAGATGATTCACCATTTTTTGAGTAAAAAAGTAAAAGGATTAAACAATAATAAAATAATAAAACTACTTTTCAACTCATATTTTCAACTTCTCTCCCTAAAGTTTTACCCACATTTTGAGTGGGAGTACTCGTTGGATGAAAAATTTAATTCCTCATATAGGGAGTACCCATGTTGCATAATTTTGATGGACCCCGCTACATGAAAATGAGAAATGCATGAAAAAACGTGATTGCAATCATGTTTTTCATGTATTTCTAATTTTTCATGTAGTAGGGTCCATTGAAAGTATGCAACATCGGTAATATTTAGATGAGGAATCAAATTCCACATCTAATGAGTGTTTCCTCTCAAAATTTGAGTAAACCCATAGGAAGATAAGTTGAAAATATGACTTCAAAAAATAGTTTTTTATTCTTTCCCTCTAAAATTTGATGTAGCCTAATATTATTTTATTATCTCCACTATTATTTTCTAATTTACTTAGGGGGACCATTTTAGAACTCAAAAATCCCCTAATGACATGAAGTGAAAAATGATACAGAACATATCCAAATAATTTCATTAAGACTGAATATAGCCCCTTGCTAGGAGGATCTAAGAGTGAAGAAGAAAGAAGTAACCCTACAACCCCACGACATTCCCCTACCCATCCTGAAGGTGTGTTGAGGTTAGGATTTGTGAAGAATCAGGGTTTCTTTGGGATTCCCCATCCATCCGCCCCCCTTACAGCCCATCCCCCTCCCCATAATTCCCCTACACCCCACCCCCTCCCCTTCCACCTAACCCCCCGAGAAGGAAAATCATCTATGACATTAAGTTGCCTATTTTTGAAGGACTTGGATCAGAGGATCCTCATCAATTATGGTTTGTAGCTAATTCAATATGGACATCAAGAGAGATTACTAGTGATGATTTAAAGAAGGCACAACTCATCACAATGTTGTAAGAAATATTGCTAACCTAGTATGAAATACTCTGTGACTAACCTGACTAGTTCATTGGATAAAATTAAGAAATAATTGGTATCATAATTCAAGAAGCTGAAATCAAAATCATAGTGCATCACAAAGCTAAAAGAAATCAAACAGACAATGACTGAATCTGTGTGGGAGTTGGATCAGTGATTCAAGGTGTTGATGGGTCAAGTAAGCTTTAATATACCCCCAAAACATCATAAAGAATGGTTCATAGCCACATTACTACCACATATTAGGTTACCTTTGATTTAGAAAAAGATCATGACTCAAGTCGAAGTATTGGAGATTGTGATGAAGCTGGAAACTTTGCCAATTAGAGATACTCATGCAAGAGTACAATAGATATAGAGTCAGCTAGCCAACTTGACCTTGTAATTGTAGGACCTCAAGAAATTTAAAGAGTCCAGATCAAAACTATGGTGTACAAAATGCAAAGTAGAGGGTCATTATAAGGATCAATGCCCTATGTTTAGAGATTATTTGGCAAGTGGAGCGCCTAATCCAGTAAACCCAGGTTTGTGCCATGAGATTTGTTGAACAAGAGGTCAAGATCGCTCTAAA
>APFE031361782.1:8810-21919 GCA_000404065.3 Pinus taeda | reverse complement strand
ATTGTTACTATTGTGCCCCATAGAAGCCCACTATTGTTATTATTGTGCCCTTACATTATTATTGTTATGTAGGCTCTCATTATGTTGTCACCCCTTAGACTCCTATATATAGAAAGGAGGTCTTTTCATTTGTATCATCCAAGAATTGTTCATTTATGTAATGTAAAGGAGGTTGCCCCCTTGAAGAGGTTGAATTCTAAGGCGTTGATCCATCTTTTCTATCTTCTCTTGAGCTGGTTTCATAACATAAACAATGGATTTAATGGTCGCAGAGGCATATTGGGGCTTTGCTGTGTAAAACAGGCAAACAGAGAAAAAATGGTCATTTTGTGCGTTTAATGGAGAAACAATTAACTTTTTAACTATCAGGCGAAGGTGAACAATAGTGGAGCGAAAGAAGGAATATGAAGAAATTAATCATGGCGGGAAAGGTTTTAATCTAGGTTTAAACTAAGATTTGTGGTTTAAATGGAGTTTCAGGTTATTTCTTCATTTAAATCGTAAAAATGATTTAACACAGAAATACTTTGCAAAACCATATATGGCAGATTTGAAATTTTATTAACTCAGGCCAATAAAGATATCGGATCCGGGCTAATATCACATTTCGTAATCGAAGTTAGGTGGGGGTAGGCCCATCACAAAGGAATGCGATAAGGGCTAGATGTGATATGGCAGTAAACTGTAATATATATTTGGTCGGGTCTGGATTCCCATCAGATATCAGAAATCGTAGTGGCGGGAGGTATACACATCAGACGGGATTTGCGATGAGGGCAAATGCGAAGTGGTAATAAAATATGGTATATACTGTGTTGGGTCTGGGTCTATCGCAATCGGAGATCGAAATGCGCAAAGGGTTATGATATTAGTGAGACTTGCGATAGAGATGGATGCAATATGGCGGTGAATTGTAATATATATTTGGATCGAGTCTGGACCCTTTGTTGATCGCATATCGCAATCGGGGAAAAGAGCATGCATATGAAAGGCTTGCGATAAGACAATATTGCAATGTGATATTTTGGTTTAATACGAAGTTTTATAATAAAAACTAAGGGTTTTCAGGATATTTAAATAAATGGAGTTAATATATACGGGAATGAAACTTTTTAAGGTTTTATTACATCAAAATTAATGTTAATATGAAATGTGATCGAAAAGGGAAATAACACTAAGTATAATGATTTTTATGTGTTATTGGCTTTTCACACACACACACACACACACACACACATATATATATGAATACTTAGGCTAAATGACTTTTCATATAAGCATTAATACTTAGGATTAAGATATTTTTATGGGTTTTTATGTAAAGAGGGATTTTTACATGGAACTTTTACTTTTCCTAGGTAAAAAGGGTTTTGACCTTAGGAAAAAGGATTTTTATGGAAATGAATGAATATGAATGTATGAGGGGGAAATTAGTAAATATATGAATGAATAAGGATGACGGAGGTTAATTAATTGATGTTGTAGACCTTCATTTTCTTTGTGTAATTGGATCATGGACACAAAAAGCATAATAAATGTACATTTTGTCCAATCAATAATCAAACTGCTGCAACCTTTCTTCTATCTACCCTTTGCTTATCCTATCGTTTTTTCTTCACTTAATGGGTGCATTTAATCTGGCAAACCCTTTTCTTTTCTTCTTATTTAACAAAAGAAAACTATCTAAATCTACCCTTATATCAATCCAAAGGCTCAGATTAAACTGATGAGCACCTTATTATTCTCTACCTAACTACTGATCTGCCAAAATTAAATAGTTTGGACAGATATTTATTCTCTAACTATAACATCAAATTTAAAACATGAAGCAGTCAAGATTAAAATATTTGACTGTCATGAGTTGTGGCATTTAAAACAAGCTGCACACAACAATTATTTTGCAGAAATAGAGTAGTATCATTTCTACTTGCTCACTTTAAGAATTTATTTGTTTTATTTTCTTTCTAACCTAACATTTTCTTCTTGCCTTGATTTTTTAGAGCATCTACCTAACATTTTCTTTGATATGGACATCATTATCAAGATTTATTTTTCAACTAACATTTTATTCACTATTGTTACGTCCATATCCTAACTTAACATTTTTTTAAATATTCTATCTTATCAAAACCAAAAAATGCTACAACATTGGCTCCATCTGGGGACTGTTTTCTTCTGTAGACTGCAGAGAACCTACAGATCCATGTTCCTTCTCCTCGGGCTATGGAGTCTTTGTTGTAAGAAAAATCACACTGACATCTTGGAAATTAAAAGAAAACCAAAGTATTTACAATGAAAAATATTTCAACTTCTTATTACTAAATGTAATGTTTGAGAAACTTTCCATTTACTGGATAAATGGAATATAGCCCCTCAAGATTCTGTAGCACAAAAGTGTTATTACCCTTTACTTCAGCAATTTCTAAAGGTACAAACCATAAATTGTCAAATTTTCCATGCTTTCCTTTCTATTCTCTCCTGGCATCCCATCTTAGAACTAGATCACCTTCTGTAAAGTCCCTTTCCTTGGCTCTTTTGTCAAACAGGCTCTTCATCTTATTATGATATTTCATCAATTTTTATTGAACTTCATCTCTATTCTCATTAAGTTCAATAATCTGATTTATCCTTAAGGTAGAGGTTTTTGTGTATTCTCTCCTCTAGGATGAAGGGAAGGTTCTTGTGGATTCTCCCCTTCTGCAAGGACAAAAGGTTCTTGTGGATTCTTTCCTTGAGGATGAAGGGAAGGTTTTTGTGTATTCTTCCCTTGTATTTCTAGAACAGAATTGATTCCAAGTACTTTGCAGTTGGATTCAGCTAGAAGCTTGGCTAATCCTTGACAGTTAGATCAAACTCCAGAATTTGAGTGATCCATCTACCTTTTTTTCCATCGGTGTTTGGTTGGGTTAAGACAATTTTCACGACACTATTTGGGACATAAGCAGTAATAGGTGAGTGTAAGACATACATTCTGAATGATTTCAAGGCTTGAATATGGCACATGCTTGCTTCTCAATGATGTCATACTTCAGCTCAACATCTCTCATAACCTTGCTAAAAATACTATGGGTTGGTCATGGGAATCTTTATTTTTCTGTAATAAAACATCAACAAGTGTTGTTTCAGAGGCAAAAGAGAAAATATTAAATGGCTTAGTATAATCGGGGCTAGCCAAGGTGGGAGCTTCAAAGATGTTTGTGTGGATGTAGAGGATGAAGAAGAAGTAGAGGAAGAAGATGGTAATTCAGGGGTTGATGGAGTAGTTGGAGGTGAAGGAGGAGATGAAGGAGGAGATCTCCTGAAAGAGTTCAAAGGAGTCTTAAGAACTAACTTTGGGACCTGTAAAGAAATACCTTATCTTGTTTCAAAAAGTGGATTGGAATATATAGAAAAGGTCTCCTCAGATTGCTTAGAAGAAGAAGCTTCAGGTCGGTCAAAAATGGAAGGAAAATGATAGGTGGTAGGGGATATAAAATTTGTGGGTTTATATTTTGGTAGATTGACACCCAAATCAGATTCAGTTTTAGGTGATCCTAGAGGTAGTGTGGGTATTGGATGAGATTCTAATGAATGAATAAGGTACGCTAACTTAAAATCAACTCCTTTGTTTAGAAGTTCAACAACCCTAGGTGATAAATGGGAGTAATCAGGACCAGATAGGATATTACTATAGGGGTCAAATGATTCTAACTCTTCAGATTATAGGACTGAAGAGGAAGACGAAGATGGTTGGTGTCCCCTTTTAGAACTGGCTTTTCTCAGAAGCCTTTAAGGATCTGATAGAGGTTTAACTATGTCAGCGTCTGAACGAGGTCTGGTATGTTTAAAAGGTGCCAGCTCGGGAGTGTGGAGTCGCCTAGGTGAATGATTTTAACCTTTCTAAACCCTTTAATCACCTTTAAAGGATAAGAATGAATGAATATCGTTGTCCCAAGGGAAACTTAAATGAAATTCGAATCCTCGACATCGGCGCCAGTCTGAAGTTGTACCTCTGAGATAGTAGTAGGTTAGGCTACCAATGCTAGGACATCTAAAATAATTGTTTTGGGGGTTTTTGGTTTTAATTTTGGAAGACCAATGAATGAAGACAGATGTAGAATTGAAGTTATTAATATGTTGGGTTATATTAATTCTTCAATAGAGGGCTGCTATAAAGCATTACATAGTGATATAGATAAAAAAATAGTGGTGAGTAGAAGACAACAAAAAATATGATTATCACAGTTTCCAGAATGTCAAACAGAACAATCATAAGTTGGAAAACCTTCTGAACTACGTTCCAAAGGTTCAAGGCAGTATACTTAATGCTTACACAAGATGCTGATGATTTATTGATTAGAGGGGATTAGCTACACAAATAGTTGCATTAATCCAATCTCTTAATAGATGATCACTTCAGGAGCTTATAGGAATCAATTGTAACTCTAATTGTTCCTACCTAGATATCTCTATAATTCATAAGCATATGAAGAAAAACATGATGATTGAAAACTGGGAAAAATTACAAGATAACACAAACTGTGTAAAACCAGATTCAAAATCCTCTATTTTGTATTAAGGCCCCAGAAAGACTAAGTACATCAAGTGTCTACAAAATCTTCCTTTAAAGGTGACTTCCAGGTTCAAAGTAGAACTAACAATCAAGACTTTACAAGCAATGAACTATGAATCTTCAACTCCAAACCATTTACAACTCAAGAAGAGAGTTATTAATACAATAATGAAACTAGGAAAATATCCCTAAAACTGATTAAGGTTTTTAGTAAAAGAAAGATCTTCGTGTCAAGAAGATAGGGGCAAATGTTTGAACTGTTTCTTGTTGTCCCCTTTATTCAGGCTGTGCTGGCTTTTTGTATGATATTTTTCCCCTTTGGCTGATCGATTGTTGGTATCCTTCACGCTGGCAGATTACTTCATTGAACCTTTTTACCTAATACTGCTTAAACTCTGTTAAATATGTTTTGACCTAGCTAAGTGACCTTTACAACGTTCTTTCTACCTTTACTATGCACTTCAGGTTTTATTACTGTGTTTTTCAATAGTAAAATCGTCATATTTGTCTTCCAACTATTACATAGGCTTTTTGTTTACAAACCTGGAACAGTGGTCTTTACCTGCAAAACACAGAAACTTATTAAAGAAAATATGGTGATAGAGGAGGTTGTTCATGGCTTTGCTGAGCTTTAAAGGATATCGAAAGGAGTCTGGGGTATATTGGAAGGTAAACAATGGCTTTAATGGCTGCAAAGGCATATTGGGGCTTTGTTGTGTAAAACAGGCAAACAAAGAAAAAATGGTCATTTTGTGCGTTTAATGGAGAAACATTTAACTTTTTAACTATCGGGCGAAGGTGAATAGTAGTGGAGCGAAAGAAGGAATATGAAAGGATTAATCATGGCGGGAAAGGTTTTAATCTGAGTTTAAACTAAGATTTGCGGTTTAAATGGAGTTTTGGGTTATTTCTTCATTTAAATCGTAAAAACAATTTAACATAGAAATCCTTTGCAAAACCATATATGGTGGATTTGAAATTTTATTAACTCGAGCCTATAAATATATCGGATCCTGGCTAATATTGCATTTCGCAATCGGAGGTAGGCGGGGGTAGGCCCATCACAAAGGAATGCGATAAGGACCGGATGCGATATGGCGGTAAACTGTAGTATATATTTGGTCGGTTCTGGGTTCCCATCGGATACCGGTAATCGCAGTGGCGGGAGGTATATATGTTGGACGAGATTTGTGATGAGGGCAGATGTGAAGTGGTAATAAAATATGGTATATACTACATTGGGTCCGGGTCTATCACAATCGGAGATCGGAATGCGTAAAGGGTTATGGTATTAGCAAGACTTGCGATAGAGATGGATGCGATATGGCGATGAACTGTAATATATATTTGGATCGGGTCTAGACCCTTTGTTGGTTGCATATCGCAATCGGGGAAAAGAGCATGCATATGACAGGCTTGTGATAAGACAATATTGCAATGCGATATTTTGTTTAAATACATAGTTTTATAATAAAAACTAAGGGTTTTCGGGATATTTAAATAAATGGAGTTAATATATACGGGAAGGAAACTTTTTAAGGGTTTATTACATTAAATTAATGTTAATATGAAGTGTGATCGAAAAGGAAAATAACACTAAGTATAATGCTTTTTATGTGTTATTGGATTTTCACACACACACACACACACACACATATATACTTAGGCTAAATGACTTTTCATATGAGTATTAATACTTAGGATAAAGATATTTTTATGGGTTTTTGTGTAAAAAGGGATTTTTACATGGAAGTTTTACTTTTTCTAGGTAAAAAGGGTTTTGACCTTAGGAAAATGGATTTTTATGGAAATGAATGAATATGAATGTATGAAGGGGAAATTAATAAATATATGAATGAATAAGAATGAGGGAGGTTAACTAATTGATGTTGTAAACCTTCATTTTCTTTGTGTAATTGGATCATAGACACAAAAACATAATAAATGTACATTTTGTCCAATCAATAATCAAACTGCTGCAACCTTTTTTCTATCTACCCTTTGCTTATCCTATCATTTTTTCTTCACTTAATGGGTGCATTTAATCTAGCAAACCCTTTTCTTTTCTTCTTATTTAACAAAAGAAAACTATCTAAATCTACCCTTATATCAATCCAAAGGATCAGATTAAACTGATGAGCACCTTATTATTCTCTACCTAACTACTGATCTGCCAAGATTAAACAGTTTGGCCAGATATTTATTCTCTAACTATAACATCAAATTTAAAACATGAAGCAATCAAGATTAAAATATTTGACTGTCATGAGTTGTGGCATTTAAAACAAGCTACACACAACAATTATTTTGTAGAAATAGAGTAGTAGCATTTAGACTTGCACACTTTCAGAGTTTATTTGTTTTATTTTCTTTCTAACCTAACATTTTCTTCTTGCCTTGATTTTTTAGAGCATCTACCTAACATTTTCTTTGATATGGACATCATTATCAAGATTTATTTTTCAACTAACATTTTATTCACTATTGTTATGTCCATATCCTAACTTAACATTTTTTTAAATATTCTATCTTATCAAAACCAAAAAATGCTACAACAAACGGCTATCATCATTCCTGTTCCATCACTATCTCATACCTCTATTTATTCATTCCAACGAGATCTGTCTTATACACTTATTGATCTATCCTAATGATGAGCCATGGTGGATGGCCCAAATCGTCGATTCAGACAATTATGGATGTGATAATTCTGAAAGAAAAATCTACACAAAATACAAATCGCAGAAGCCTCAAAACAATAAGATCAGAGCTATCAAGGATTGGGAAAATCCTAGGAATGTGGATGAGATCAGATCATTCATGGTACTAGCAGGTTATTATAGACAGTTCATCAAGAAATTCTTACTGATTATCTATCCTATTACACCTTTACAATGAAAATGAAATAAGTTTGAGTGGACAAAAAAGCGTGCAACTATTTTTGAGCAGTGGAAGCAATTTCTTACAAATGCTTCGGTTTTGAAGACTGTAGATCCAAATAAGGAGTTTTTTGTTTTTAGAATGCTTGCAAGAGAGGACTTGGTGGAGTCTTGGTGTAGGAATGATAGGTGGTATGCTATGAGTCAAGGAAGTTGAATGAGCACAAGAAAAACTATGTGACTTACGACCTTGTGTTGGTAGTTATCATTCATGCCTTGAAGATGTGGATATATTTTCTTCTTGGCAAGAGTTTCATCTTGATGAGTGATCATGGTGGGCTAAGGTACGTATTTGATCAACCTAATCTAAATGCCAATAAATATAGATGGTTGGATACTCTTAATGAGTTTTATGTGCAGGTCATGTACATTAAGGGAAAGGAGAATAGGGTTGCAAATGCTCTTAGTAGAAGAGTGTAGGTGAATCACATTGCAAGAATGAATTCTTATGGGATAGACTTTCAAGATCAGATCTTGCTGGTAGGACAACATGATGACAAGTATCAACAATTGAGGCATACGTTATAACAACAGGGTACAGGTGATAAGGATGTGGATTGTCATCTCATAGCAGATGGCTTGGCTAGATTCAAGAACAGGATTTATGTGGTAGATGATAGTGATCTCAAGAAGCTTATCTTGAGAGAGTTTCATGTTAATCCATATTTAGTTCACCTGGGATATCAAAAGACATTGAAAATAGTTAAGAAATTCTTCCTTGGTCAAACTTGAAGAAAGAGGTGGCAGAGTTTGTTGCAAAATTTTTGGACTGTCAGCGAGTAAAATAAAAGTGTAAGCATCCAGGTGGTTTATTATGGCTGATCTAATTCCAAAGTGGAAACGAGAGGTCATTTCCATGGACTTTATTACAGGTTTTTCGAGGACATCAAAATAACATGATTCCATCATGGTTATGGTTGACAGGTTAAGTAATGTAGCTCATTTCATTACATTTAAGTCTACTAATTTAGCTAGGGAGGTATCTCAGATTTTCATCAGGGAGACAGTGAGATTGCATGATGTTCCCAAGAAGATCATATCAGACAGAGATGTCAAATTCACTTCTATGTTTTGGAAAGAGTTGTTTGTAGGTTTGGGAATATAGTTGGCCTTGAATACAACTTATCATCTATAGAAAAATGGATATACATCCTCAACATCCTCAACAGTGAGATTGCATGATGCATAAAGGTTCAAAGAAGAAGAACCTCATGGCCATTGGTTTGAGCAACAAGGTTGAAAGTGGCTCAAACGTGGATGAGAACATCATCTTCACATCAATGTAAAAGAAGGTGAATATGAGTATCATTCAACAATAGGAAGATAATGAAAAGGCCAAAATTTTCCATATAGAGATACAAGTCAAGAAGACAAATATTGGTGCTCTACTAGACTTAATATTGTAGGTGAATATCATTGCAATACAATTGGTAAAATATTAGGATTGGAAGTTCATGATAAGTCAAGCCCATATCCATTGGGATGGTAAATAAGGATGTGGAAATAAACGTAACAAAATAGTGTAAAATTATATTTTCTATTAGTGTTGATTTTATTGATGACGTAAAAGTAGATGAATTTCCCCTTGGTGTATGTTGAGTGGTGTTTGGAAGTCCCTATATGTACATGTGGGATGCAATATTAGTGCAAACCTCCAACCAATACCACCTCATCAAGGATGAAAAATCCTTTACCATCAATGAGCACAAGGGTAATTTGGAAATTTTGTTGGTAAGTTCCAACCAAGCCAAGAAACTCATAAATTTTGGAAAGAGAAAATCAATTTGTAGAAGAGTTAGTGAGAGAAAATTTATCCCTAGCGAGGTGTAATAAGAAATAGAAACAATAAATGGAAGTTTTTATAGGCATAAAGGGATGTATTCTAGGAGCCTAAAGTTTTTCCATTCAAGAGGGAAGCAGAGCAAGAAATCTAGTTATTGTTAGACTCCCCATTGCCAAAAATTGGGTTGTATAGGTAGTCCATTATAGAAGCAACTGAGGTGAAGAATTAGTTGAAACAATTACTAGACTAGGGTGTCATTTGACTGAGTACATCACCATGTGGGTCACCCATCATCATTGTGCTACAAAAGGATGGGACATTGTAGGTGTTTATAGATTATATGGAGTTGAAACAAAATTACACTCAAGAACAAGGATCACCTATATAGGATAAATGATCTATTGGATCAACTGTAACAAACCAAATACTTCACCAAGATGGGCTTAAATTTTGGATATTACCAAGTTTGAATAATAGAAGAAGATACTTAGAAGACTACCTTCAAAACTGGGCAAGGTTTGTATGAGTGGTTAGTCATGTAATTTTTCCTATGCAATACACCAACTAGGTTTATGAGGTTAATGAATAATATATTGTTCGCTTTTATATATTCATTTATTATTTTCTATTTGGATGATATAGTAGTATACAATGCTACCTATGAGGAGCATGTCTAAAATTTGGCGCAAGTGCTAGAGACAATCAAGAAGAACCAACTACTATATAATATAAAGAAATGTGAATTTGCACAACAGTCTTTGGTGTATCTAGGGGATGTGATAGGTGGAGGAGAGTTAAAGATAGACCCATCCAAGATGGAGTCCACCATGAATGGCCAATGCCTACTAATTTTTCTAAGATCGAGAATTTCGTTGGGGCAAAAAAATACCTAAGGAACTTCATAGTCTCATTTTTTATAGCAGTAGCACAACTCTTAGCCATAGCAATGAGTGATGAGAGTTTCCAATGGGGAAAGGGTTAAAATAGGGTCTTTTAGGAGCTAAAGAAGAGTATTCGTCATGAATTAGTTTTGGAATTACGAAACTTGCAGTATGTAACACCCTCCTTCCACATTTGCCCAAGTTAACTGGTCTGCTGGGGTACAAATGTGATGAGAGGCTATTATAATCTAATTCAACTACCCATGTACTGACACAAAAAAAAACCAATCTAACCTTTTGCACATACCATAGAACCTACAAGAGCCAACCAACCCTTCAAGGTGATCAACCCCTATGAAAAATTGACACTTCATTTTCATAGAGCCTAAGTCACTCCCATGATATGGGCATGCATGCGAGTGGGGCCCTCCAGTTGGTCTCGTATCACGGCCATGCAAGAAATTGGGGTCTTTTTTAGCTAGTTTTGAGCTCGCGATTCCGGATTATGTGCCACTTTAACAGGGCCAGGACTCAAGCCACTTCCCATAACTCCATGAAACTTTTAGGAATGAAAAGTAACATCGAAACAATGATAAAAATGCAAATACGTAGACAAAGACTTGGCGAGACCCCTACTAGCCATGACAAGCATTTCGTTAAACATGTCACAAATATGAATTTTGCAAGTCATAACAACATATTTGAGCATAGGGGTCTCATACTTATCTGAGAATCACTAAGAAGCATTGATGCCTTATCACATTAGCTCTTTTAGGAATGAAAAGTAACATCAAAAAAATGATAAAAATGAAAATACGTAGACAAAGACTTGGCTAGACCCCTACTAGCCATGACAAGAATTTCGTTAAACATATCACAAGTATGAATTCTATAGGTCATAACAACATATTTGAGCATAGGGGTCTGATACTTATCTGAGAATCTCTAAGAAGCATTGCTTATCACATTAGCCACAGTATCATATATTAGGTAATATATTCGTTATACATTCATTTTTAAATCAAAACATGATGAGAGTCGTAGTTCATCACTATCCTAAAACATGCTCATAACTAGCATATAACCAACATAAATTACAAGGATACATCAGCCATAAATGCCTCATATGAACCAGTACATTTTCTCATAAAATACCAAGGAGAAATAGTTCTTATTAATAAATGATTAGGCCAACAAGGTTCGAGACTTCCATGTACCACCCAACCATAGATTGGTTAAACCAAATATTTCTTTTAGCAAATCATCCCTATGCCATATTCCAAGCATGAATGTGGGACTTATCACCAAAATCAACAAGGGATTCCTGAGGCTAAACCACCTCAACCTAAACAATAGAACTAGGCTTTACCGCAATCCCCACTGGATCACTAGGCCATAAAACATAAACATTCAATACCAACCTTTACCAAAATCCTCATCAGATCACTAAGCCAAAACAAAATATGGATGCCACCAAATCTCTCCACCTACACCATGAGGGATTTTTCCATCCCAACCTCTCAGATTTACCATCTACCCCGCCATTACTGGTCAAGGGATTCCAAGGCCTATGAAGTCTCCACCCTCTAGGGTTTATCGTGTATCCCATCCCAGAATTCCTAGGCCCAATCAAGGGTACACACCATTGATCTTTACCATGCATCCCACCATTCACTGGTCAAGGGATTCCTAGGCTCAATCAAGGTGTTCACATTTAGGCTTTTTAGTGTATCCCATCTTGGGATTCCTAGGCCCTGTGAATAATCTTGGGACCATCTCACACAACTTCGAGTCCATCCGAAAATCTAGCTTAACCACATACAAAAGAACCCACCACACCATGGCCATCCAGAAATGGTAAGGCTAGGATAAAAAAAAGCTGTCATATTGTTGTGGCCAGCAACAACACCCCCTCCCCCCCCCTTATTTAGTATTAGTAATAAAACTAAATAAATGGGGACCCTTCTAAAAAATAAAAACTAGCACTTATATTTACCTTTGAATAAATCACACTATCATACACTTAGGAAAACACCCGCAAAACCTTAAAAACTTAAGTTTTATGATAAGTTCCAAATAAAATCGTTCTCTTAACAATAAAACATCACATCGTAAAGGGTAATGGAGGACATCATATAAACAAGCTTTCGAAATTGCGAAAACGTGATGCGAGATTGCACACCTTAAAGACTCATTGCACATCACGAATTTTATATGCCGCAAGTATCACTTACAATGAAATATCCCGATTCGGCAATATGCAATAAGGCATCTCGCAAATAACATCTCCCAGCCACCTAACGAAATAAATGATTGTTAACGAAAAAGGATTAATGATATTGCGATCTGCGATATTGAGAAGAAAATCGCAAAATCGCTTTATCGCAAATTGGTAGGGCTCATTGTTCAATAAAGTATTTCTCTTGATCCGATACCAAGTTATGGGCATTAATATCAATTTAGTGGTTAGTTGATGGTCATTTATGAGATAAGATTTAGATCTGATTGAAAGGTTGTTTCACGTAGGGTGATATATCTGGTATGATTTCAGAATTAAAGAGCTTTCCCATCACCTTATCTCTTACCATTATTATTTCATTACTTGTAAACTTGTAGGTGTGGCAAGCATAATAATATACGTAGCAGTGCTCAGAGCGTAATGGGAAAGAAGGGAAAAGCTCCAGTTGTTGGGGACAAAGAGATGACAACCTTATTCACAGACACCACTTATACCAGGGATGTTGGCATAACCACTTGGGAAGGCATGTAGAGTTTGCTCGAAGAAGAAAATCCCATAGTCATGGAAGTTAAAGCAACAACAGACTCACGCAGGTCATCCGAGGCATCAATTACTGAACTTGCTTGTTCATTCTTGCACCGAATAGTGGCAAGACCTAAGATACTTCCATACACAGACATGGTCAAGTGGGTACTAGACAGTGCTGATATAATAG
>APFE031361774.1:3276-29979 GCA_000404065.3 Pinus taeda | reverse complement strand
TTTGGGTGCTTTCTAGACTAATCCTTAGCTACTTTCTAATTGTGCTTTACACAGTACTATGTGATATAGGCACAGAGTTAGAAAGAGCAAAATATTATCACTAGTCTTTAAAGTAGATTTCTCATTTTCATCATTTATTAGACTTACTTTTAGCTACTTCTTAATCGTGTCTTACACAGTACTATGTGTTAGAGGCAGAGAGTTAGGAAGAGATAAACATTATCATTGGTCTTTTAAGTGATTTTCTTATTTTTGCAGCAGCATGAATGGTGTCTAATACCATTAGAAAGTGGTTCTTTGCTTTCAGTTTATTTTTAATTCATTTCCTTCAAAGTCTCCCTTTTCAGCAAATAGTAAGAAACCACTAATCACACACCCTCACTCATTTAGAATTCACTCCACACACACCATCACTCATTTGTTTATAAATACATCACTCCATCTTAGGAAGATGAAATAATCACAAACAACACCCCCAAACAACAAAAAGTTTTAAGAGGTTGCTTAAGTACATATAGTACACCTTCACTTCATCAACTTACGAGCCCCGGGTTGACAATTAATGATATCAATTTAGGAATACTAAATTGACCAAACACAACACCAGACATGAAACTTAAACTCTGACAGTCATATTACTTGTCCACCAATATACCCCTCATCCCAAATCGAAACAATGAAGTTGACTTGGCTTGGAATGTGTGCTGACCGATCAAGAGAATGGAAGGTGCTACATCTTTCATTGAAGCTAGTGTGGAAACCACGATGATCGAAGAATCAAACAATACTTCCGTAGGAGTTGGACTTGATTTTCATGAAACAAGGTCCATTCAGAGAGCTGGAGTTCTAATAGTGTGTCGCCAATGTTGTAGCGGCTACAACCATCCTCCAAACTTTTTCCTTAGCTTCATTTTGGAGCCACCCTACCAACCACCTTTAGCAGCAGGTCTTGCACTACTCAAGTACTTATGCTTTCATTTGAGTTTCTTTGGCATATCAGCTTGTGTTCGCTAACTTTTTTGTCTTTCACCCACAGCCTGACCTCCCATGACTTGGTCTCAAACCAATTCTTGTGTTGACTTGGGAAACTGCACAGGATTGGAGGGAAACTAGCCTTGCTCTCCAGAATTGTGTAGTGCATCCTAACAGCGAGCACTTCTCTCCAGAATTTTGTAGAGAAGGCAGGCTACCTTCCACAAGAAAATTGTGCAAAGTAGTCCATCACTAGGATTTCTTTTAGAATTTGCACAGTTCTAATTGGAAACCTTTGCTTCAATTTAGAAATTGAGCATAGCTTGAGGGGTAGCCAAAGCCACTTAGCCCAAAAACTATGCAAAATTCATCCCAAGGCTTGCTGACCATTGAATGTGCTCACAGGTTAAGCAGTTCTCTCTAGGACTATGCAATATTACCTTGCATTTATGGGCAAATTTTTCCCAGAAAAGAAAAAATAAAAATGCAAAAAGCATTCCTAGATTTTAGGGATCTAGTTTAGCAGCTAGGGGTTACATGCAATTTTTTTTTAGAAACCTCGCACCAAGTGTCATTTTTTTCCTAGAATTGTGGCATGCGCATCATAAACATCGATCTTGTCAAAACTATTTATTCGATTCTTTAGATCTCATTCTTCAATTCGATCTTGGAGCTTTGGCATTCCCAACACATCTAGGAACTTTCGACACACTAATTGTAGCTTTTATTAGGTAAGTCCTCTTTTCATGTCTTTTGCTGCTTTTCTGTCACTTTTTGCATTTCTATTTGTGTGAGTGTTGTTTTCTTGGTTTTGTTGAACGCTTGTTCTTGTTTTAATGAATGTTAGAATGTATAATCTTCATTTCAATTTTTTCATTGCATTTCCTTGTTGTCGCATGCATGACATTGTTTCTGCACTAACAGTCATCGTTGCAATGACTCACTTCACATACTTCATTGTTTTCCCTCTTACTGAATCTTGCACTTGCTAATCACATGCATGTTCATTCACTCATGTTTGCACCATCTCTGCACATGCACTCAGTCCTTATTGTTTCAATCACCCGTCTATAGGCCTAAGCTACTTGGCCTGGACCTTTCTTTGCCTAGCTTGCACTGCAGATTTCTAGGATGGAAGGCCTTGCCTTCCTTCTAGGAATTGTGTAGATCCTGCCTCACACTGGCTTCCCAGGATGTGTTCTACACAATTTTGAGAGGCATTTCCTCTGTTGGACCCCAGGATTTGTAGTGGAAGTTCCCGAATAAAAATCATGCTGGCTTAAACTACACACTCTGCAGTTCTAGTTCTCAGCAAGCCAAGATGGACTCTAATATGTGTAGTTTCAGTAGTGAGTCATCTCGCTGGTAGTCTATACTATGCCCTGTGCAGTTCTGGAAATTAGTCTCCTAGTCTCACCTAGAGAAAATTATGCAAATTTCCTAGTTAGTCACACCTTAGTCAGTCACCCAAGTGAGTTGCATGTCAGTCGTCAAGTTTCTTTTGGTTTTAAACTGACATTTTTCTTGCCATGAATGTTAATCTATCTCCAAGTATCACAGGTTTTCATTAGTCCCTGAACAGTACAGGTACAGTGGCGTCCAAGAGGACAGGGTCAAAGGACACCATTGAGAGCATAACTGGAGATGTGTTCGAGCAAGTGTCTATGAGCTTACCCATTTATGAAGGCACTAAGTTGTTCATAGACAAGGAGATCAAGATTACATAGCAGGACATCAATGACATCTTTTCAGGCACCTTTGAGGAGAATCTGGAGGATTGCAAAGCATATGTCAACATACACAAGTCTAGTTTGTACCGGGTTGCATGCAAGTATCCCACATTTCCATGAGGGGACATGATCCACTACATTGTCTCACATACTAATCTAGAGACAATGGTATGAGGAGTTCTAGTGGAACAAAACTTGTTACCATCAGGGAAGATAAATTTCAGGAGATGTGTTACTTACCGCAACCAATGAACAAAATGGAAGCACTCTTCACCAATCCCAGTAGCAATGTAAACTCAAGAGACATCTTTAAGGGCTCGGTGAAAGAGTTGTCTATGTTCAGGACGACACCCAACCTGGTATACAAGACAAAGACACTAAAAAAGGCTTATCACTTCTTCGTCATATTTTCCTGCCGCTTGTATGGTGAATAGAGTACAAAAACCTTCCCGTAGAGTTGGGTGATTGCATTGGATCAGGTGATGAACGAAGCAAGACCTTTCAATTGTTCCAACATGTTGGCTCTTTAGCTAAAGGGGAAAGTAACAAATCCCTGACATTCGCCTAAGGGTCAATAAGAAAATCTATTCATGTTCGTGTACATGCTTGATGCAATTTGTGCCCATCAACAATTCCTTGACTTGGCTTAGGCATGGACACCTTCAAAAACCTCTGTGCACATCTGTTACAATTTGTTCTTCATGTGCAGTTTTTGTGGAGTTATACTACAACTATTAGAACACCTCTTCGCCCTAGTGTACAAATGATCTTTGAGCATGTTCCACCTTGCATGTCACAGGTAGTGATGGAGGCAAATATTGGTATGCCTCTCCCCTTGGAACCTTCATTCGGATGTACATTGCGGAGAAGGCTCTGCATGTGTTACAAAAGTTTTCCATGGACCATCTAGTCATGCAAAAGGTTGCATATAGCATCTCAATAAGGTTTTCAACGAGACTGCACTGGAATAAGAAGGCACCTTGCTCTACTCTTCCTCAGCAGATTGGGTTGTATGATATCCAGAGTCTCAAGCATGATGAGGCCGAGAAGAAGGAATTCAAGAGGTTCACCTTCAACACCAAAAGTTTGAATCCATATGATCCACATTTCTTAGTGAAGGACCAATCTGCGAGAGTGTAGAATCCTTGGATCCACGGGCCGTGTCATTAGCCTGAGGAAGACCCATGGAGATACTACTACAACTCTTGGAGGCTCAATGAACCAGTCATAGTGGCTGTAGAATGGTTAGTTGTGCATAAGGTAGCATCACTTGAGAGAGTATCAACATTAGCAATAGCAGAGGGTAGAAAACCTGTGCATAACAAAGGAAAGGGGAAGGTTGTCGACAACACAAAAGCAACGAAAATATGCAAGTTAAAGGAAGATCCACTTGTAATGAGAGTAGCTTTAGAGATTGAGGAAAGGAAGAGACAACGCAATAGAAGGATTTCCCAAAGACATAGGGAGAAGAAGAAACTAGAGGAGGCAGAGAAGAAATTGTAGGAGGTGAAGAAACAACTAAGGGAAGAACAAGAGCTATGCAAAAAGGAGAAGGAAGCACAATAGGAACAGGAACAACAGGAAGAACAATGTGCACACATTGATGAAACTATGAAAATACAGGTTATTGACTCACCATAACTGACATAGGTTATTGACTCACCACAACTGACATATAGAAAACAGGATGAGTAGTTGCAGGAGAAGGACTTTGCTCAGGAGAATGAACAAATGTTGGAACAGATGGACACGAATTTGGTTCAGCCGGGACAGGATCATGATATAGATCTCATGTCCAAAGACCCAGAGGTCACTCCACCAGCTTCACCAGATCTAGGAGCACAGGAAGTCCTAAGGGATCAAGGAGACACTGAAATCCTTGAGGACAATCTGGAAGCAGATGTGCACAACATGTCCTTTGACGAGTCAGAACACAGAGTTGTGCAATCACACAAAGTTCCCACTCTCGATGCCCATTAATCTCCTGCACATTTTCAAGAATGAGTGATTGTGTTTGATTTGCATAGACATCCAACTGCATTGGTCAATTCTACAAAGGCATATGACGAAGCCACCAACTTAAGTGTGAGATTCTTGATAGGTAAGAATGAGTGCATGGCTAAGGAGTTGCAAGCAGCCAGTCAGGGAGAAGAGAAAGCTACAACATCCACCAGAATAGAGTTGAAGAAGGCAATAGTTTATGAAGTATTGTCTCTTGAGATGGACATGCGAAAGTTGTAATTCATGTTTGTCACCATGCATAAGCTAGTTTTCCATCTTAATTGTTCGCAACAACACTATGTTAGGAGAGCACGCGTCTTGATAGACATACACACTATTGTCGATCACATCCAGGTATGGAGAATGAGGTACAAGGGAGCCTCATTTTACTTGCCAAAGATGATGAAGCCAAAGTTAATGGAGTTGAAGGCACGCATACAAATTCAAATCCAGAACTATAAGGATCTCCCACAACTTATCACCAGCTTACAGGCTTCACATGCACAAGTTTTCAGGAGTGCGGATGTCATTTTGTGCACACATGCGATTCCATCCATTTTCACACTCATTGAGGCAAAAGAAAAGAACCAAGTTTGATTGGAGCTGGACATGTACTTCGAGTAGTTGATGCACATAGACACAAGCGTAGATTTGTAGATGAGTGAAGACACTATGCACCTGTATGTCGCTATTTTGACTGCACTCAGGACCATGGTGCGCATGTTATATGACAAGTTGGAAAGAGGTGCCAAATCAGTGCACTCGTATGAAATGGAGGCAAGAGTTTGCTTTCAGAAATATGTCACCATCGAGTATGCAGACACCATAGTAGAATTCCAAGCTTGGCATCAGTTCGCCACCATTGATCACCAAGAGGATGTCAATGAGTTAGTCTTCCCACAATTTTCTAAATCTCAGTGACTTCTTGTATGGATTACTCAAGCCCATTTTTGTCTCACATGGGTACATGTGCATATTGTATTGTAAACATGTTGTAAAGTGAAAGACAAATTGTCAATAATAGAATGTAAACAGTCATGTGTAAGTTGAAGAGTCATGAGGGTAGATCAAGAGTAACAAAGGGGAATGTCAAGGGTCACCCCACCCTTTGTTATATATAGAACCTCATAACTCATTGAAGGGGCTTTTGGGAGCCAAGATTTTGATAGGTATAACTTAGAGAAAGCTTGGAGTGTATTGTAACAAGCTTGGGCTTCTCTATAGTGCAAAGCAGGTACATCTCTTTGGAGGAGCAGGCGACAGTGACTGTAATGTTCCACTATTGGGGCTAGTGGTTGTCATGGTTGTATGTATGATTAGATCTTTCACTCTTTTAATATAATAGAGACAACATGTTTCATGCATATATTGTTATTGTAGTTCAACTATTATGGTTACTCTAATGATGTATGTAGTTGTAACTTATGCATGTATGGACTATTCCATATGTGTTTGTATGTATCTTATCAAATCATGTTGTTGGTTTAACTCATCGCTTTGGATTGTCGACTATTATGGTTTCCATCTTGGGATGTCTTCCATCTTGTGTGTTCCCTTTCAAGCTGCATACTATTACAAGCTTCTAAGGGGCGCACTCCTCTCCCCTTGATCCGAATGGAAAATGGCATCAACCCATGGTATTCATCCACCCATGGAATTTACCCATGGTATTGTAAGTGGCATCTACCCATGATATTTATCCACCCATGGTATTTATCCACTCATATTATTGTAAATTAAATCCACCCATGGTATTTTCACATGGTATTGTGACCGAAAAATACTATAAGTAACAAGTCGCATTTTGTAAAAGGATAGTTTGTCTGCCACTATGTAGCTTTTACAGTTATTCTTCATTTTAATAAAAAAATTATTTGTGGATTTGTTTATTGGGCATTCTCCTCTTTTTCTTTTGGCATTTCAATTTTTCAAATCTTGGGGGCCTCCTGCCCTAAGACCCATTTCAAATTTTCAAACCTTGGGGGCCTCCCCCAAGATCCAGATCAGTGGTATCAGAGCAGGTTATTATTCCATCGGAATGAGGGTTTGATGCATATTTTAGTTTCAAATTTTGCATATATTTTCAACAAACTTCAAGCATGTGCTACGTCCTCCACAAAGCATTTTCTTGGTCCAAGCATGAAGAATTTTTGTTTTTTCACTTTTTTGTAAGAATGTTTTTGAGCGACGAGTTTGTAGATCAGATCTGAAATTTTTGGTGCAAAGTTTACAAAAAAAAATAACATATCTAGATTCCTTGTGAAAAAATACCCAAATTCAAAAACAAAATCGGCCGAATTGGAGTCTGGGTGAGGGAGATGTCACTGATTTAAAATCAAATATGTTGCATAAATGTTTCTAATGAGAATTCATGGACGACAGTTCTTCTATCATTTTTTGCAATTTTGGTGCAGAATTTCAGAAAATTGATTGTAGATATGATATCCTCTCAAAAAATCTCTCAATTTTTAAAAAAATGGAACGAATTGGAGTTCGGATGTGGGATATATCACTAATTTAAAATCAATTATTTTTCATAACTTTTGTGATGGCAGAAAAGTTGTAGCGCGAATATGAGATTCTAGAGTGTTTAGATAAGGATTTCCAACACATGGGAAGATGAAAAATGGTCCTTTTGTTTCCAAAAATAGGTTATAACAAATATTCTAATTTATATTGACCGAGTTATGTCCATTTTAATTCTGGAGCAGCATTCAGAGTGGGTTCCTTTTGGAGACATGCCCTCCCACCCCACTTTAGTAGGCACTTGCTTCACATTCACCAATTTCAGCATAGCAGCATTCGGCTTCGGTTATTTGGAGATGTACCCTCCCACCCCAGGCTATGTAGGCAACTTCTACTTCATCAACAACCAACATCACGGTTATGGGTCAACCACACAAAATCGTTGTCATCAAAATCCATATGCTAGGTTACACACTGTTAGTATCACAGTTGGTCACAAGAATTACATGGTATCTCTATCCTTAGATCTTTTTTTCTCATGCTTATGGGTCATCCACAAACCCACATCATCGAAATCCATTTTCTAAGCTGCACACTGTCAGTATCACAGTTGGTCACAAGCATTACAGGGTATCTCTATCCTCAGATCTTTGTTCATCATGGTTATGGGTCATCCACAAACCCACACTTCATTGAATTCCATTAGCTAGGCTACACACTGTCAGTATCACTGTTCATCACAAGCATTACAAGGTATCTCTATCCTCGGATCTTCGTTCATCATGGTTATGGGTTAACCAAATAAAACCCTTCTCTTCAGTGGCTCTTCATATTCAACAAAGGCTTCACAGGAGGGACCTTCATGCAATGGGGACCATTGCTTATTAAGGAGTGAGGAATGATCCGAATGGAAAATGGCATCAACCCATGGTATTCATCCACCCATGGAATTTACCCATGGTATTGTAAGTGGCAATCACCCTAACTTGCTGCAAGGTCACACCCTTGCTTCCAACAAGGACATATTTCTTACCTCTACGCATAATCGCAATCAAGGCGATACCATACTACCCACTATCAGGACTCCTACTCCAAATGGTATGAGGTCTAGTTGGGACTTCTTACGGGGAGATCCCTTGACATGTTGGCGAGTCCAACACTATCAACAACTTCATCCCATTATCTATGTAATTTAAGGAAAGAATTAGTCTCTTTGTCTTTCTATTGTTCTAGGTCAGTTGACCAGGCCTAAGGAAGATACTTTTGTCCGTAGTCATAGATTTGGCATAAAAAATTAGCGACCATATTGGGGAACAGTGTATTCCCTTGGTGGTTTCTTTGTCCATTACGCTTGTCTTACCTCTTATTCTTTGAAACTTTATTGTCTTATTCATTCAATAATAGACCTAGGAAGACCTTTCATTGAATCTCAATTGCAATATTTTTATCGTAACTTTGCATCCCTAGACCAACTCACCCTCTGGTCTTCTGACATAGATTTACACCCCAACTGAGCCTTGTTTAACCCTGCATTTCATAATACTGGTTCCTCCCTTGCACCTACATTGGGCCATGTTCATGCACAAATTTTCTTTTGTATTTATTTTCTCTCTAATGAGCCTTCCTTTAGTTGCTCTTCCTTGAGTATTTGAGTGTCATGTGGTCTCTTTGAAGCCTCCATTTGGTTTGCTTCATTTTTAGTGCCTTTGGTAAGGATTTGTTTATATTTTCCTTTTTTCTTATCATTAGGTTATTTGCAAACTGATTTGTTTGATCATTGAGTGCTTAGATGAACACCCGTGTTCTAGTCGTTGTTCTGAAAATCTTGTTTGAATCAGTGGTTAAACTTTGCATCTTAGTTTTTCATCATATTTGGAAATTAAGTGGGACCGAAAAGAAAAATATTTGCATTTTCATCTAGGGTTTTGTGTGTGAAATTGTATGTTTTTTCCTTCATTTTTGCAAAAAAATATTCCCCTTCAATCCTCGGGAGGGTGGGGAGGCGGTTGAATTGTGTATGAGTGTTAATTTCCTTTGAATGTCATCTTTTTTTATTTTTTAAATTTTCACCCAATTTTAGTTTGAATCCTCTCTTCATGAAATCTCAGATTACATTTGATTTCATTGGAATCCTCTTGTGTTTTTTTCAAGAATTCTATTGCATAAATCACATTTACATAGTTAGAATTTTCATTTTCATAGCAGGAAAGGAAATTTTGCATAGATTATATTTGCATAGATTTCATGGGAATCGTGCATAGATTACATTACATGATTTGACATCTTTTAATGCTTTGAATTGAATTGGAATAGTGAAATTGAAATATTAGTTATAAAGCTCTTCTTTGTTGCACATTTGATTGTTACATCATTTTTTGCACCTCTTCCCTACATTGGATAGCTTTCATCGAAAATGAAAAGAGTTATTTTTTCATATTAGTTGCATAATAGGTGTGTTTAGGTGACATTGAGTTTTGAGACTTGAAACTAAAAATTAATTGAAGATAAACATTAAAATTCATCTCAATTAACCTAAGGATCATTTGCAACTTAATGACACACATAGAGGTCTAAGCTAGAGACGTGTTCCAGCGTCTTTAAATGCAGGAGTTTTTGTTTTTTTATCGTTGCATTATGGGGGTGATATCTCGTTCCATGCACATAAATGTATAGGATAATTCTCCACGTAGCTTCGAGTATATTAGATCACGCTCCACACATGATAAGTATGTGGGAACACTCTCATCTAACAGTTACACATTAGATAACACTACTACAAACTACACTTCCACGTACCGTTGATTATATTTTGGAAGTCCCCTATAGGTTGTTATCCTCTCCATATGTAACCAAGTTGGCCGCGTTGTATACTGTGATACACCAAACACAACATTTGGGGATATTTCCTATATGTATGTTAAGTCCTTGGTTCACCAAGGTGTATATTGCAGTTCACATTTGATTGGTAAACCATTTTTTCTACTTACCCCTTTGTTTTATTTTGTGTTGTTAATTTCTAAAATCAATTAATTAAGTGTGGAACAACATCCTTACTGTGGAAAATATCCTTAATAGATCTTAGGTTAAGGTTAATGGAAACAGTTCTTGAGTCTACCAATCAAGGAAACCCCTATGATGGGAATCATATTCATTTTTCTTCTTTTGGAAATATAGGTGCTCCTTATAAGTAAGTGTTTCCCCTTCCCGAATTTACCATTGGTTTTCCAATTTGATTGTTTTCGACCACTATGGTTCTGAATGTCCAAACTATTCCTCAACAATTTTTTCCTCCACCTGAATAACATCAACCTCAAGTTGATCCTAAAGTTGACCCTTTGCCTTCTTCACCTGTTATTTCTTCATCCCTTTCTTCTTGATCACCTTATGAATGTCTTGATTCTAGTTGTAGGAAATCTTGTAGATTCACAAGCTAATGCAATTTTCTAAAGAAAGAGACAAGAATCTACTTCTGATCTTTACAGCCAAAGCCCATAAACATCAAGCAAACAATAATCAATAGAGGAAGAGAATCAAAGGAACATAACACAATAAATATATAGGGAAAGACACAGCTCAAAACCCCACTATCTGTATTGTATTAATCTAGAAAATCAAGATGAAATTACAATGTTTGTTCTCTCTAGAACAACCCCAACACTCAGAAAGTTCAATCTCCAAGTCATAAGTAATCTCAAGGCCAAAGCTTAGCCTCGTCACAAGCTCTCAAATTCTCTATTCCAATGTGTAATTCCTATGAAGGATAACTTGTATTTAAAGGGAAATACGACCTCTAAAAATAGTGCAATCCCTAAAGGAACAGTTCCTAAATGCATGCAATAATAGTGAAACTCAGAAAAATCTAAAACAAATAGTACACTGTCCCTGTACTCTAGTCTCAACTGGGTCTTTCTCATAATCGCATGCACGATTTTTTGAGGAGTATATATTCAGCTAACTAGAGTGGCACTGGTGGAGTTCATTAGTGTCACCACTGACTGTGAACTCCCTATTATTTCTCTCAATCAGTTTGAGAACTAATTTAACTGAATTGACTCATGAAACCAAGTCTTCTATTTTAGAAATCACACTCACACTAGGCTGCTACAAAGTAGGGAGAACATATACATGACTTCCAAAAGACTTCCAAGTCGAATTTCCTAAGTTAAGTAAGTTTAATAAACTTAATTTAACTATTTTAAGTTGCTATGAAAATAGAATTTGAGTTTAATTCACAGTTTAATTCAAGGACAAATTAGACTAGAATTTATTGTTTCCATTTCTCAACACTCCCTCTCAACAAGGAAAGGATTATCAACTACCCCGGTACTATCTCTGTGAAACTCAAATTTACAACATGATCCACCTCAATACACAATCTCTGAGATGACAATACCAGATACCAATATGCTTGGACTGATCATGAAAGACTTGATTTTCAGAGAGTTTGATACAACTCTGTTTATCAAAATAAATCATTGTTGAATCCATATGCTGACCAAACAAACCAACCAGGATCTTCCTCATCCATATAACCTCACATGCTACCTGACTTGCAGCCATGTACTCTGCCTCTAACGAACTAAATGCAACTGATCTTTGTTTCTTGTTGTACTAGGAAACTGTTGCTGACCCAACACTGAAGATCCCTCCTAATGTTCTCTTCCTATTGGATGGACTCCTTGCCCAATCTACATTGGTGAAGCCTTGAAGCTTCACCACCTCTATCCATTTGTACCATAACCCAAATTGAGTAGTGCCTTTGAGGTATCTCAATACATGCTTTGCTGCCTTCCAATACAGCTTGGTAGGCCTAACCATCACTTGACTAAGCTGGTTAACTTCATAGCACATATCTGGTCATGTGTTCACCAACTACATGAGTGAACCCACAAGTTGCCAGTAAACAGTAGCTTCCACTATTTCCCTTGAAGCAGCATCCTCCTTCCTCCACTTACTAGCTAGAGGAGTCTCCATAGGTTTACTACTCTCCATGCAGAATTTCCTGAGTATCTCGTTGGAATACTTGCCCTGAGATACCAACAACTCCCCATCTCCCTGCCATACCTCCATGCCAAGAAAGTAATGCATAAGCCCCATGTCCTTCATCTCAAACTCTCTTGCAAGGTCCTTGCAAGATTTGATGATCTTCTCATCACCTGTCAGTATAAGATCATCTACATAAAGTACAATGATACAAAACCTTACCTTCCACCACTATGTGATACAAGTTTGCATCCTTTTCTCTCTTTGTGAAACCCAACCCAATGGAGTACCTATCTATCCTAGTGTACCAAGCACGGGGTGCTTGTTGTAGCCCATACAATGCTCTCTTGATTCGGCACACATGCGTCTCACAGTCCAAGGTTTCAAAACCTTCGAGTTGCTTTATGTGCATCTCTTCCTCAATCATGCTATTGAGGAAGGTAGCCTTCACATCCATCCGATGGATATTCTAACCCATATGTGCTAATACTACCAAAATAGATCTGATTAACGAGTACCTTGTAGCAGGAGAAAAGGTATCATCATACTCAATCCCCTCTACATGTGAAAAGCCATGGGCCACAAATCTAGCCTTATGCTTCTCCACACTATCATTTGTAACTTGCTTTACCTTGTAAATCCAATGGGAGCTCATAAATGACTTGTCCTCCAGTCTCAGGACCACATCCCAAACACTGTTTCGAACTATGGAGTCATACCCCTCAACCATCACATCAACCCAAACCAGCTGCTGCACTGCTTCTTGAAAGGAAGATGCCTCTATCACAACACATGCACCCATAAGTTCCATATATCCAATGTACCTCTCTAGTTACCTCCTCTGTCTGCGCTGAGAAGAGGGCGTTGCCACATTCTCCATGCATCATCCAACAATATGTTAGCATCTTTAGTGCACTTTCTTCCCTCTCTGGAAGACTCTGCCTGAGTGGATGTCTCCACTCTCTGAACCTTTGTATGTGGCTTCTCCACATCAATTTGAGGCCCATCAACCTTAGGAGCTAAAATCTCTTCATCCGCATGTAGCTCAAGCTCCCTCTCAAGGGATACTTGCATGGTCTTCTCCTCATCGAACCTAATATCCCCGTGAACCACTCTCATACGACTAGTCGACATGTACACTAATAGTTGTGGGGTGTATCAGTGTACCCCATAAAGATCCCCAACTCTATTGTTGGCTCAAGCTTCTTCCGTGCCTATTTGGTCACATGGCAATAAATCGATGACCGAAAAATCCTGAAGTGACCAACATCTATCCTCTTACCGGAATAAGCCTCCTCTGGTGTCTTCATCTCAAGTATCTAATGTGGGCTATGGTTTTGAACATAAACCGTTGTGTTGCATGCCTCAGCCCACAAGTGTAGTGGTAAGCCCTGATCATGCAAATCACCCTTGCTGCCCTACTATTCTCCCATTCTTACTCTCGACAACTCCATTATGTTGAGGGCTATGGGGTGTCATCAACTCTCGTTTAATCCCTTCCACTGCACAAATGTTATTAAACTCACTGGAGACATACTCAACACCATTATCACTCTATAGAGCTTTAACATTCTTGCCAAAATCTTTCTCTACCAATGCTTTGAACTCACAAAAATTTGTGAAAGTTTGATCCTTTTTCTGCATAAAAAATACCCAACATTTATGAGAATAGTGATCAAGAAATATAACATAATATCTGTGTTTGGTCATGGATGCTGTTGAGAATGGTCCACACACATATGAATGGACTCTCTCCAGAATAGAATCTATTCGACTGTCTCTGTCTCTAAAGGAAGGCTTGGTGTATTTTCCCAAAATACAACCCTTGCATGTATCAACTTGTTTAAGCATACCTTTGGGAAGACCAGTAGATATTTTCTGCAATATCTTCAAAGCCCCATGATGCAAGTGGCCCAATCGCCTGTACCACAACTCGTCGACGTCTAAGCTCAACATCTTTTTTGCTTTTGAACTCGAAGAAGCACAATCCTCTACCTCTATCTTATAGAGGTTCTAAACTCAAATCACTATCTTCTTTACTTGACCCGACTTGACCCATGTCTATGTGTCAAATTAACACCTTTCCTTCCGAAAATACCACATCATAGCCTCTATCCTCAAGCATGGCAACAAATACCAAGTTCTTCATTAGTCCGGGTACATGCATAACCTTCTTCAAGGTGAGTGGAGTCGCATGCTCCCTTTGAAAAGTAATAGTGCCCACACCAATAACACTATACTTATCATCATCACCCATCTCGATATGCATCTTGAGATCTTTCTCCTCAAGCTCACTCAATAACTCTTTGTCACCATTCATGTGGAATGAAGCTCCACTGTCTAAGTACCAAACACTTCCCATCATTGAAGACACCATGCATGCAATGAGGGAAAAGTCCAATTCAAATTGGGAGGCCAAACCCTCACCCGCCTCTCCTCGTGAGGACTTCTCCTTGGACTTCTTCAATGAAACATTTGTAGCAAAGCATCCCATCTTGTGACAATGAAAGAATTTAACTTTCATCATGTCCTTATTCTTACCTCCATGATAAGTATCTGATTTGGAATGGGAAATTTTACCTTTCCCCTTCCTCACCTTGATCGCTAAGGCACAATTCTCTTTATCATCAGTCTTTGATGAAGAGCCATCCTTGATGTTCCTCCTGACCTCATCCTGCATCAAATTTGACCTTAATTGTTCCCAATCTAGAAACTTTTCCCGACCATTAACAGAGTCCTGATAACTATGCCAACTCTTTCGGAGACCAAGAATAGCAAGGCTCACCATATCCTCCTAAAAAATAATGATTCCAACACTTCCAAGTTCATCCTGACATTGAGTGAACTTGGTCAAGTATTTTGGAATCGTCTCGCCTTTCTCCATCTTGATTTTATGAAGTTCATCCTTCATTGCCAACTTCCTTTGATCACTGCTATTCTGATACAAGTTCGTCAATGTTTTCCACATAGCATGTGGGGTTTCCTTTCCATGGATACTCAAGACAATATGAGCTTGAACTCCCTCAAGGATTATCTTCCTTGCCTTCGCCGCACCTCTTCCACTATGCCAAGTTTTGTGCTTCAATAGCTCTTGGCTTAGGAATTGCTTCTTCAACAAATTCCTTCAAGCCATTGTCCTCTAGCACAACTTCCATCCTGTCTCTCCAAACTATGAAATTCAAGCTGCCTTCCAAGGCATACTCAAGTCTCAACCCACGAAATTCCACCTACCGATCCTGAAGTATGTATGCAAATTCAACTTTCACCTATAACCTAGAAACTCAAAACTTCGAAATCTCCTCTAGAGAGCTAAATTTAAATCAACGATATCTCCCTTATCCAAACTCCGATTCGGATGATTTTTTTTTGAATTTGGCTCTCTTTTCCTAGGGAATTTAGATCTGAAATTTGTTTCTAAAATTTTTGCACATAAATTTTTAGATCTTCTCTGCAAACTCTCAGCCCAAAAAAAAATCTTGCTCCAATACCATGTAGAAATCCTGTAGATTCACAAGATAATGTATTTTGCTAAAGGAAGAGACAAGAATCTACTTTTACTCTTTACAACAAAAGCCCATAAAAATCAAGAAAAAAATAATCAATAGAGGAAGATAATCAAAGGAACATAACAATATAAATATATGGGGAAAACCACAACTCAAAACACCACTATTTGTATTTTATTAATTTAGAAAATCAAGATGGAATTACAATACTTGTTCTCTCTAGAACAACCCCAGCACTCAAGAAATTCAATCTCCAACTCATAATAAAGATCAAGGCCAAAGGCTAGCCTCTTCACAAGCTCTCCAAGTCTCTATTCCAATGTGTAATTCCTATGAAGGAAAGCTTGTATTTAAAGGGAAATAAAGCCTCTAAAAATAGTGCAATCCCTAAAGGATGAGTTCCTGAATGCACGCACTATCAGTGCAACTTAGAAAGAATCTAAAACAAATAGTACATTGTCCCTGCACTTTAGCCTCAACTGGGTCTTTCTCAGCATTGACATGCATGCTTTTATGATGAGTAAATATTCAGTTAACTAGAGTAGCACTAATGGAGTTCACTAGTGTCACCATTGACTCTTAACTCACTATTAGTTCTCTCAATCAGTTTGAGAACTAATTTAACTATTTTAAGTTTCTATGATAATAGAATTCAAATTTAATTCACAATTTAATTCAAGGAAAAATTAATCTGGAATTTTTTATTGCCATTTCTCAACACTAGTAAATAGGAATATAAGAAGAAGAAGAAAGGGAAGAAGAATAAGAAGAAAAATAAGTAGGGGGGAAACCAAGCAACCATTGCTACCCATGCAACTAATATGGAGAAATATTCTAATCAGCACCTCAAAGTTAAATTCCCTTGGATGTTATGTAAGGGTGACCACCTTCTTAGAGATTCTCCTAGTATTCCAAAGATATTAGAAGTGTGGTCCACAGGCTTACATCAACCTTCATCATCAACCTCTAGAGATCATGCTGGTGATAAAACATCAACTAGTGATAACAGGGTCCATTGGAAAAAGGATAATGTCAAGTTTTCATGTAAGCTATGTGAAGGGAATCATCATATTCACCTTTTTCCTTATATGGATAGAGCCTCAAAAGTATTGGAAAACTTTATAGCTTCTCAGCCTTGTCTTTCAACTGGTTATCGAAAGATTTCTCTAAATCCTCCATTAGTTGATGAATTGATTGATTAGAATACATCTCGGGTCAATCCCAGTCTCTCTGAACGTGGATCCCATGAGTCCATTATTGACCAAAAATTGGTTTATAGAATGGTTGAATTGATTACACCTTCAATTGATCATACCTTTCCCATAGAGAGTGAACTTCATACCACTTAGGTTCTTCTCATTTCTTCAGGTTCTAATGAACTAGGGATAGTTCTCCCATTCCTACGACACAAGGGAGTAATTCTCCCATTCCTATATCACTAGGGGTCATTTCTCCCATTCCCATGACACCCCCTCCAAATTATATGGTCACTTCCTTTGATTGGAGTCGACTGATAGGATATCATATTGCTCCTTATGTGCCCTTTATAGGCTTATAATGTGGCTCTACCTAGCACAATCATAGAGGAAGGTGAATATGTTAGTGTTCTATCCTCAACTACTTGGAAAGCTTTAGGTTCTTCATAGCTTGTGCATGTTACCTAGAATCTATTGGCTTTTAACAAAAGAACAAATCAATTGTTAGGGATCCTTCCTAAGTTTCCTATTACTTGGGAGGAAATATTGTCTATATCAATGTGATGGAAGTCTAAGGCCCTTTGGATTTTAATTTACTCCTTAGGTGTGACTATGTTTATGTCATGGGAGCTCTTGTCTCTTCACTCTTTCGTGTGATGTGTTTCCTACATGAAGGAAGAATCGTGACTACTGGCCTTCTTTCGTTCATTGGTCCTAATTTGACTCCCAATTAACTATCTTCCCTAAATGGTCCTTATATGAAACTGGTATCTACCCAGCCACAAATTAATTATGTTGCAACTTGTTCTATGTTTGTGTCTACTGATGATCTAGTAGGTGATTAGTGCATCACTTACTGGGGGACTTGGAGTCTGATATGTCCATTGGATCCTTTGATATGTATCCCTTCCAGAGAATTTTTCTTCCATCGGATGAGAACCTCTTGGATGCCATGGTCTCCTAGATTCCATGATATGATTTTGGAGCAGAGTTCCATCTCATGTGTCAAGTTCCTTAAAAAATGAAACAAGGTATCGGAGTAGAGTTTCTTTTCTTGTGTCAAGCTCCTTAAAAAATGATACAAGGTCTTTTGACCAGAGTTTTTTTTCTTGTGTCAAGCTCATTAAAAAATTAGACAAGGTTCCTGGAGCACAATTCCTTTTCTTGTGTCAATCTTGTTAAAAAATGAAATGAGGTCCTTTAAGCATATTTGTTTTCCTATGACAAGCTCGTTAAAAAATGAAACAAATCCCCTTTCAATTTTAGTCTTTGATTAGATCTCGTAAATTCCCAGTCGAGTCTTTCACTTGATATCATAAATGAACCTTCATTCCATCCACCTGTTAGAAAATAATAGTCTACTTAGGTGCATGAAATGAAGCTTGTGGGGCATGTACCTCAAATTAAGTCATTATGATGGGGGGCATGCAAACTTATTACAAGTATAGATTTTCTCCGTTTCAACCTTATGTAAAAATGAAACCAATCTCAATTATAGTTTGCCACGTTTCAATATTTTGTAAATCCGTTGTGACTACCTTTTTTTATCAACCTATTTTTGCTAGATGAGCCTTGGTTTTCTCATTCCATCGTCACCATCTACTTGGCCGATCATACACTTTCACTTTCTTGTTTACCCTTTCCTAAGGAACCACTAGAATGAGTGGTCTTATTAATCAACCTCATGACCTTTGTGTGTTTTGAGCAGTTCCATCATGACTGGAACCAATTTCTATCCTTTATACCACTCATTCCTCTAGGAGGACTTCTCTTTTAGCACTTTTTAGACTCCCTCAATATGAAAAGATTGTCAAGCACTTTTCTTTTTGAAATCGTTAAATTAAATTAAAAGACATCTACTTAGTATAAGTTTAACCATTTTCCGGACTAAGATAGAATAACTATGAAAAAGGAATACCTTAGTCGAACACGGCTAAGAGGCTCTCTTGGGTATTATTTTTTTCCTTTTCAGACCTAAGGGACTATCTATGAAAAGGAACATCTAGAGTTTTCTTTTCTGCCTCTTTTTCAAACTCTCTAAATATGAAAAAGATCTTGAGTTACACCCTTTTTAGACTTGTTCAAACATAAACCAATGATGGACTCATTGTCCATGCGGCACCGAACCACTGCTTCTCTAGGTTCGTTAAATATTTTGAAAGTGATATATTTGAAGGGTGAACTTACAAATCAAGAATATCTTATCCTCCTCAATCTTGTTAAAAAATAAAGAGGTACTGACCAGTATGGTTGGGGAAATTGGGAAAATAAGGTACTCCATTTTGCTAATGGTAGTGACTTTCGCTTTAACACGACACTCTTCCAGTTCATCTCTATGGTTGTTGGGTTGGTAAATCTTCTTATCCTTTGGTTTATCCATTTCAAAGCCTCCACTTTTGGTTTTGGGTCAATGCTTCCAACTCCATTCAATGTCACCATTGTGTTCAAGAGAATTCATTCAATTAATATCTTCTACAATACTCTTAAGCCTTCATTCCATGTCTACCTATCCTCATCCATTTTTGTATCAGCATCATTCTGATCATTATATCTCAAATCATCATACTCATTTTGTGTTGTTTATGGGGGATACATCAAGGCCCTCCTATGACGGGTCACTTCCTGTCGACATCAACTCATTATCCAGGAAGTTGACTTAGAAACACCCCTTGGTAACTTGGTGCTTGCATACATTAATGGAAATTTTCTTATCTTTAGGTGACAAGTTTACATCATTGGCTTCAACTGAAAGATTATGTGTGGTGTTCGACATCAACTAATTTATTCACACCATATGGATTGTACTAGAGTACCTTGAGAGCCATTAACATCATCGATGGTTTCTCTCACATCTGTTAACGACTTACATCATTGGTCAGTAATCAGATGGTGTCTACCATGTTCAACTCCATCTCATTGATTCACATTATTAGACTCATACATTGATTGGTCATGTGAACAAGATAGATGACCCCAGATCTAGTTTCATCCATCCTGGATGCAATGTCAGGAATAATACAAGATCACAAAGTATGATGGATATGATCATACACGACAATTATCTTGTCATGGGTCCGCCACCATTCATCTGTCAACATGTATTTTGATCATTGTACATGTAATGTTATCTTATGTGCTAATTATGGGTATGCCTCCCTGAGTAAATATATCATGATGTAAATGTATTGTAATAGATGATGATCTCGCTGGTTGTTCTTGATGTTGACTTGTCACAAGGTAAAGAACTTCATTCATTGGTTGTCATTTCTAAATTTGCGCTTTAGGAGGAAATTTGATATATGCCATTTTGTCACATGTGGTCAATATACCTTCAACTAGATCAATAAACATCTTTTGACCTCATTTTCATCATCCTAGCACAAAGCCATAAGCATGACCCATTCCAATTCTTGATTTTTTGCTTGAAATCACCTTGTTTCAATCATTATAAGGACCAACACTGCCTAGCCTCTTAGACAGCATTGACTACCAGGTTTCTCTTCTCTACACCTGCGTTGATCACTAGTAAGTTGCTTAGTATTGGGGGTACGTTGATTCTAGAAATTCATGAAAAAGAGAGAGAATCTCAAAGCCTTTTCTTCTAGAAGCTTCCAAGATTTTTTGTAACTATTTACCTTAGATAAAAGTCTCGAATCCTATCCTATCCACCTTGGAGTTTTCATCCCTTATCCCTTGATATCTCCTCCCATCAAGAATGGATCTCAAATCCTAATTGGTAAAAGGATAAGAATTCATGAACTACCTCCTTCACCTATATATTTACTACCATCGATAGGAAAGGGGTTGGATTTTGGAGAGTGATTCTACCCTTATGCTATTGATGTGATAGATATATTTCCATGAATTAGGGTGATTATAGGTGCACTTTTTGACAAGGAAAGGAAAAGTCAACTTGGAGAAGCTCTTTTACAGGATCAACACCTATTTTTGGTTGTAACTCACTCCATTTCTATTAATGCAAAGAGTTATTTATTTTATTATATATGATGTTATGGTTTCATATATTTAAATACCGTGTCGATCTATTGAATAAAGTTATTAGATGATGCTACATATATTCCATGGCTCATTGGCTTGTGTTATCTGACTGTGCAATTTCTAATAATAGCGATCAAATCAAGGATTGTATCATTCAAGCTAAGGAAGGAGCGAAGCATACGATAGATTCTAGGTAGTCTTCACCCCATTATCTATTTAATTTAGGGAAAACATTAGTCCCCTTTTATTTTTGTTGTTCTAGGTTAGTCCACCAAGCCTAGTGAAGATACTTATGTCCACAGTCATAGATTTCGCATAACACTATCCATATGAAAATATATACAAATTAAAAATATCACATGAACATCCATAAACTGCCAATGTATGAAAATATACAAAGTTTGTATCACACTGTGAATGTGCCTTATGAAATGAGCCTGGAAATATACAAACTATCCACTCTAAGTACCACCAAAACTCCTATGTGAGTTTTGTTGCGTAAAGTAATTGTCCATTAGTTGGTATATAACACATTCAAATTCAAACTATTAGATCATTATTTTTACAAAATAAACAATATAGAAATAAATCATTTTGAACCACATTTTTAATCACATAGACATGAATCTACTAACCTTGGTTGAGGCCAAATGCAAGTTAGATAGGATGGGGGTTTAATGAATATTGGTTTGGTGCTCCCCTACTTGTGCCTCAATGATTGGGGCCTGCATCGATGGACCCACATCATCAGTGCCTCTAAACCTAACACCCCACTCCTATATCCACATAACATCAACATCAACAACACTCTGCATATGGGCCTGTGTACACATTGGAAAGGACAAATTATAATTAGTGTACAAATTAATTAGCACATATTTGTAATTTAAAAGAAGAAAATGTTTAAATCTTAGGAATACAAAAGTTTACCTCAACTTGTGCTCCATGTGGTTATACATAGTGACTCTCCTCCACATGAGTGTTATGAGGTGGAGGTGGAGGAGAATCCATGGAAACATGATCTGGTGGAGGATGGCCTAGCTAATAAAGTTCCTCCTTGGATGACCCCATAAGTTCTTCAATGTAGTTGGGTTTTGTTTACATGTTATCATGAACTTATTAATATAAATGAAATCTAATAAAAAGTAGAAATTAATATAAATAATTATGCATAATTTGACATTAACTGTCAAAAGTTTCTATATATATGTACATTTTTTGTGTTACATGGGTTGTGCAACCTCTAAGTGTCATGAAAGACGTCAGAATACATACATGGATATGTCAAAAGTTGGTCAGCAGGTAAACTAACAAGAAATGAATAATCATATAAGGGCACTCGTAGGTCACAAGGCAATGGTGGTGGTATCCTAATCTCTCCATCCAATGCAACACACAAACTAACCAATGACATATACATGTTTTCTGCAATAGTATCCCTAGAATCGTCATCGAGATGCAATAACTCCTCTAGCTCTATCGATAGTACCTTACTCTGATATGGTAGTGGAAAGAATCTCATATGTGGTGGTACATGCTGAAAGTCCCTGCGAGTCTCGAGATGGGTCCATAATAATGAGATCTAATATTAGTGTAATCTAGCCTCATATGTAACACGAACTCTACATATATATTCTCGGAAAAATAAACGATGACTTAGTCATGGTGGGGAATTGGCCGCAAGCTCCAATGAATTGATCATACACAAAATGGGTTGTATCAACATTCCTAAAATATTTTAGTGAAATCCAACCTTTATGTCTAGTAGGGAAATCTGAGGGATGTCGAACAACTCCAAACAAACATAAATACTCTTCGTGGCCTCTTTCACCACCTCTCAAATATGTGGGCCTCTAACCTCATGCCACCTAATCTGCTATATGAACTATAGGAGGTGGCTTTGTGGGACCGACCTCCAGCATGTCTCGATCAACCTATTGATGCTATTAAACATCAAAAACAAACTGCATCTAGTAGGTGAATTGGCAGGGATGTTATGCATCTCTTGTGTGATCCACGCATGTCGGGTCATAACATCCTCAAATGTGATATGAGTTGTATCATCATCCTATGGAGGGATCAATTCTACACTTTGATCATCAGCTTCGCCCTGTTGAGGGTTTGTAAATTGTAAACATAATTTAACATATGTAATTAACAAACTAGAAGCATAATAACATATTAATTAAATTCAAACACATCAATTGAAGACAATTTAAAAATTAAAGACAATTTCAAGGCATAAACACATAATTTTTAAAGAGGATTTAAAAATGCAGGAGGTTTACCTGAAATAGGTGAAGAAGGTCCACTAGAGGTAGCATGATCATCAACAGAGATAGAAACACTACCTATGACACTCCAACTAGCATCAAACGCATGATCTATGAGTGGAAAATGCACTCTAGGTGGGCTATGTGATTTATCATGAGGACGACCACATATAATATATCCCCTTGCACTACAACAACCTGTAGTTGGGGTGCGAATATCGGATACCTCTACATAATACGTATAATACATATAAACTAATCCAAGAAAAAAATGTTGGCTTAGAAAGAATTTTGACAAAAAACCATTTCTAGACTCAAGCAAAATAATCTAGCCTAAAGTCCTAAACATTAGAGTCCATTTTTTTATAATTTATCAACCAAAGTATTGAGTTTCATGTAAACACAATCGAAAGAAGTGATCAAATCTACCTTCACACTTTTTCCCGTTTCTAAATAATGCATTTTATTCAATTGGTATAAATATGTAAATATATATGTAAAAAATTGAAATAAACCTATTTACAAAACTAAAAAAATGCATGCCAACCAAATACTCCAATAGACTTTAAGTTCTTAATGTTTTGCTTTGACACATGACATGTACTAGGTGCAAGCACATGGAGACAATGTTTCTTGTATAAAAAATTGAAATAAACCTATTTACAAAACTAAAAAAAATGCATGCCAACCAAATGCTCCAATAGACTTTAAGTTCTTAATGTTTCGCTTTGACACATGACATGTACTAGGTGCAAGCACATGGAGACAATGTTTCTTGTATAACACACTAAATAATGAAACAATATGGTACAAATTAGGAACAAGTTAAAATGATTTTATTTACTGGACCAAATGCACTTTTCATGATGGATTTAATGTATATATCATTGATGCATTGTTGATATATATATATATATATATAATATAATATATATATATATAATATCAACAATGCATCATGATTACATTAATCCATCATGAAAAGTGCATTTGGTCCAGTAAATAAAAATATATTCCTTTTTAGATTTTATACTTAAAGATTAATATTAATTTATAAAACTAATGTTATTTAATTATTAATTTAAAATAATAAAATAAAAAAATTTCTTGATGATAAATAAATTCAACATGAAAAACCAATCCACAGTCAATCTCACTCACTAATTAACTTATTTAATGGTTTATGGTTCGTGTTCTGTTTTGGAGTTTTTCGGTATATTTTAATCATGTTTTTAAAAATTTAGAATGCATTTTAAATAATAATAATAATGAATTCTTGAAAAATTATTTCACAAAATTCCTAACTTAGAACTTGAAAACCTAAAATAATTAGAAAATAACATTTTTATCATTCAAAATAAGAGAATATGCATTTAATAAATAAAACATGCTACCATTGCAAGTAATCTAAAGCCTAAATTATAATTTTCTTTGGTAGTTTCAAAGTGTTTTGTAGGTTTTTTTGTGGTTTTCTAAGTTGTTTTTTGTGGTTTTCTAGGTTATTTTTTTGTGGTTTTATAAGTTGTTTTGAAGGGTGATTTTGATGGTTTTTTATACTTTTCTAGGTTGGTTTTGTGGTTTTCATGGTTTTTGTATGGTGAGTAATTTTTTTCAAATTAATTTTTTTTAATTTTGCAAAAAAAAAAAAATACAAAAGACAAAAATGATGGAATACCTACCTTCGTTTGAGCCTATGGGACGTTGGTGTGGTTTTTGGCGAGGTTGGCTGGATCACACCATGTTCCAATTGCTTGATCGAGCTCCAATACTCTTAGTCGAGCCATTCAGAAATGCTTGGTCAAGTTATTACTTCTCTCACAGTCTATGCAAAATGACGCACGCAGACTGCAGGTGGGAATTTTAATAGAAAAAAAGCCAGATAGAGGGTTTTTTTTTTAACCCTCAATTGAAATATCTTTTTAGCGTTTAAGGACCTCGATCAAGTGCTTAATAAAGGATCGATAAATTGCTTAAATTGCTCAATCAAGCCCTCCCTTTTTCCAACTAAACGCGCCCTCTCTTGCCAAAATGTGTAACACAGCTCCATGTTATCACCCATATAAGAGCCTTGTCTTCCTAGGTGGCCTCTTCCAGGCTAAAGTGCTTCCACTATACTTTAACCCGAGTGATTACTCACTTTCATAGCATAGTTTCTTTCTAGTATTGTATGTGCAGTGGATCGACCATAAATCCTCCATCCATCTTGACCTAAGACCCATAAACAAATGACAAATATTAGTTTTAAATTAGATACCATTCCAAAGATTACATAATTATTTTTCAATTTACATTATCTACCTGAACATTATGTCAATCAATAACATGTTTAGGGTCATGTATATATTTCTTTAACAAAGAAACATGAAACAAGTTATGCACATGTACGTGACTTGGTAAAGCTAGATGGTAGGCTACATGCCTCATTCTAACAAGAACTTCAAATGGACTACAAAGTCAGGGAACTAATTTCACATAGGTTCCCTATCTCAAGATAGTTTTCTTTGGTTCAATCTTTATTTATACATTGTCACCTATCCGAAATTCTCAATAGGTTCGTCTTTTGTTTGCATATGCCTTTTGCCAGTATTGGGAAAAATTTAGGTTTTCACATACCTTAACTATAATTTGCTCCATTTCTTTCAAAATATCTGGTCCTAAGACCAACCTATCCTGAGGATGGCTCTGGTTAGGGGGTGTTCTGCATCGTCATCCATATAAAACCTCAAAAGGACTCATTTTTTAAGGAGTCATGATAACTATTGGTATACAAAAATTCCACCAAGTGGAGGTACTCCACATATTTGGTAGGTTTCTTCATAAAATACATTCTTAACATATCCTCTAAAACTTGATGTTGGCATTATGATTCTGGTATGGCTCTATGATACAGATGTTGTACTTGATGGCAACACCCTCAAGTGGCAATGCACTGATCAGGCTCTAAAAATGTTGGAAATTAAGAAGTACGCAGGAGAATAGTTGAAAAGGTGCGTACCCGCAGGTACACCGTGAAGGGATTGCGTCCGCACACGCAGGTCACCCATTCAGAAGGTGCATACCCCCAGTTCACTTACTTCAAGGCAGAGAAGCGCACTCATGTGGGGTTTTCTTATATTTGACCCGTGGTATTTAGCCCACCATTCTTGATTCTATGGTTTTTCCCCGTGGTATTGCTTTATATTATTATTATTATTGAGCCCCATGTTTTTGGGCCCCTTGTATTGGTTATCTATCGTATTAATCCATGCTTTTAGGAAGAGCTTGCCTATATAAAGCAAAGGAAATCACTTGGCTATGTATATTTCGAAAATTGAATATCTTAAGATCTGAAATATTGGGTTGATCTATATAAAAGTGAAGTTGAAAGCAAATCTATGAAGGGTGATCTCTCGAGCGCATGATTAGATCTGAGCATCTGACTATCGATGGCACACTGGCGGACTGCCATTTCGGCCCTAATCAGAGGTACGCAGGTGATTAATGGCGCAAGTGCATGGGTACGCAGAGAAGAAGAAGGAGAAGTGTGTGGGTACGCAGAGCAGAAGAAGGCGCAGTGCGTGGGTACGCAGCACGACAG
>APFE031361763.1:257326-269096 GCA_000404065.3 Pinus taeda | reverse complement strand
ATCAAAGGGAAGGCCTAAGGGAAGAGAGAAGAGAGAGAAAGGTTATTATACTGAGATTTTCCCCTGACCAAGTCTGAAGACCCTTGTGCCTTCTGCACTTCCCCCATTTGTACAGGAAACCCTTGTTTCCTTGTGATTTGATGTTCATCCCTTAGTTGTGGCATCATGGAGTGAGTCTTGGAAGGAGATATGGTAGAGGCTTGAGGCAGGACGGATCCGGAAGGAGGTTGTGCTTGGAGCCTGCAAAGCTTGCTCAGGTGATATTACTCTTTTTGTACTTTCTATTTGTCTATAATAAATAAACACGTCTTGATTCCCGATATGATTCTTCTTTATGTTTATGATGTTCATGTTTGAATTTCATGTATGAATGGATGTTTAAAAGTTCATAACTAACTTCCTTCTTGTATAAAATAAAGATGATTTTTGTATAAATCTTTGTCCATATACTGTTGCATTCTTTGGAATCGTTGGTTTTGCAGGGAAAAGGAGCGAAAGGGATGTGAAGAAAGGTTTGGACCCTTAAGGAACTACTCGAATGTAGGACTTGAGGTACGTCCTTCTTAGTTTAGAATTAGCTTTTACTAGCATAATGGCTATGTGTATGCATGTTTCTTTGTTTAGACAACTTTCAGTCTGCTAGGGTTCCAACCAAAAGCCCTAGGGGATAAAATCCCTCAACAGAATTGGCGACTCCACTGGGGACAACACTCTTGTTGTTCCTAGTTTGGGTGTTTGTCAAGCCTATCAGGGCACAGTTGCTTGCTGGTTTATTGTTACTGTCTAGTCTGTTCTTGACTTCTGAGTTTTGCCAGTTTCTTCAGTTTGTTTTTTTATTTTTCTTGAAATATTATATATATGTTGTTTTATTTAGTTACAGAAGCGTATAAACGCTTGTTGTCTGAAGTAAAACTGCATATACACAGGTTTCCTCAGGAACAGTCACGTATACACGTAGTCTGCACTAAGTATAGTCGTGTGTATCTTGCAACTTTCAGGATTTATAAATTTTTATGTCTCTGAAGTTTGTCTGGTGTTTTCAGTCAGTTTGAAACAATCATTTTTGTCAGTATCAGTTGTCTGTGTTACAGCAAGCGTCCTTACTCTGATTTCTCTCTAATTATAAGGAGTTTTTTTCTTGTTTTGTGTTTGCAAGCGTCATCATATTTTTGTTAAAAGCACGCAAGATTTCTTGATTGGAATCTTGGCTGCTCTGAGTTATCAGAGCAGAAAGATTGTTATCAATATTTTTGTTCAACTTTGCTTTTTGGTGACCTTTTGTTTGCTTAACGAAATCGCTTTTTATGACCATCTACTTCTTTGTTTCATCAAAGTTGTCATTTGATACTTTCTTGAAATTGTCTTTTTGATCTTTTTTGGTCTTTGTTACCAAAGCTTTCCTTGCTACTTTCGTTTGTTAAAAAGCCCTTTTAAACACATTTGTTTTTGTTGAGTTTTCATTCTTTGTAGGGTGTCAACTTGCAAAAAGTGTTTCTTGCTTGTTGTTTCAATCGCAAAGTGTCAGTTTTTGTTGAGAGCATTTTCAAAAAGAATTTCTTGTTGCTACTTTGAAGAGAACTTTTTGAAAAGTTTTTGTTTTGCTTTCTTGAACTTGCTTTTCATTTAGTTTCCTTTTGGTGAGTGAAAGTGCTTTATGTTATCTTGAGTTTTGCTTTTAGTATTTAGACGAAATCAATTGTAGCATCTCATATTCCATCTAAATATTATAAGTGGCAAAAGAAAATTTGATAAACAAAGGAACTTTCATTTCATGTTTTTAGAGTAGTTTTCAATCTTGCATCAAGCATTTAGTGTTGCATTAGGATATATTTGCATCTCTTTAGGCATAAAATAGTTTTGTTAACTTTTGAGTGTGAAGTGTGAATGAAAAGAAAAGAAAATAAAAGTTTGTTTCATTATAATTTTCCTTTCAAACCCTGTAGAAATTACTCTTCATCAAAAAACAATGACAAAGTGCACATGCATATAGTTAGGTTTTATTAATTTCTTTTGCGTCGAAAAAACACCACTAGTTTCACTTACATCATCCTTTGACTTAAAGAACAGCCCTTAAAATCAAGCGCTAATTAAAATCAACTAGAAATTTTTCTTTTAAGTTAAATACACAAACACGTTTTAGGATTTTAGGGCCTTGGATTAGGCGAGTGGAGAGTTAACTCTCCAAGGTCATATTAAACGTCAAAACATAGGAGTCTGATTAACGAGAGAAAATCCAATAGCGTTAGGAAGACCAGGAAAGCTCCGGATCTGGAGTTAAGCACGAGGGTCTGTGAAGACAGGGAAGAGAGATACCCCCTCTCCTACTTGTCCGAACTTACCTCACGATTGTTCCGCCTGGCTTCTGCGACGAGTTGGTATCCATAGTTGTCACTCCTAGGGAACTACATAGGTGGCTGCGGAGGGGAATCCCATGGCAACTGAGGTCGACGTTGTATCACTCTCAACAGCACTACTGGAGGGCACCCTTGCGAAGCTTGGGGGCTTTCACCGGTGCAGACTGTTGTTAGGAGGTCAACGTAACTTCCTCTGATACCTTCACTGATAGGCCTGGGCCCTCATCATCCCAGACTATCTTCGGAAGGCCCTTTATTTTCCACTTTCTCGTATTTTGGTGTCTGGTCCTAATCACCTGAAGCGGAAATACTTGGGCGTTGTTTGACTGGATGTATCTTTAGGGACTTTATAGTGGGTGCTCTGTGCCCTTAGTTGGCCTAGCTTGAAATTTTTTGAGTCTTTAGCTAGATTTTAAACAAAGAATTCAAGGTGGCTGACTGATCTCCTAGACGGTCTCGAAGACTTCGTGGTCTCTCACCACCGAGTTTAGAGCCTTCTCCGAGAAGGTGCAGAGGTAATAATACCGGTGGGTTTCATCCCACTGCAATTGGCGCATCGGGGATTGATCCTCCCCTCGGGAGCAATAGTATTGAAGCAAGGCCTGGTACTTCCGTGGAACAAGAAAGGAACACTCCAGTTCTTTCTCAAGTTCGCTTACAAGCGGAGGATAATATTGAGGTAGAAGAACTTTCAGAGTCGTTAGCGGCTCTGAATTCTCCCTTACCATCCAGTCATCCACACGTATTGCAATACGTTGGGACTTCGACGCATAGACCGTCAAGTCCAGGTTACGCTACGCGCTTACCTTCGATGACCACTACTAGAAGCATGGCTTCTACAAGTGCTCCGACTGTACAGACTCCTATATCTATACAAGGGGGTGGAACTATTTCCATCCCCTCCATCTCTTTATTCGGATCTGTTGCTAGCACGTCCTTTGTTGTGTCTACCTCCATTTCGTCTACGAGTGGAAATTCCCAAACAAATGCTTTTGGTTCTGGGTACTTCCCATTTGGCGCCCATTCAGAAGGCATTCCTTTAGCTCCGTTCGGGTCCACCACGTCCATGATGAGTGGGTCGGCTTCGTTCCAAGGTTTTCCGTACGGAAGTGGTCACATACCACATTCCAACCCTATGATAGGATCTATGCCTTTTTCTTCAGTAGGAAAAAGCAGCAATCCTTTCCAAGGTTGGAATAACCATGGGCTTAGTAGTGCCGGAACTGGGAAGCCATTCTTTGGCCAATATGGGAATAAGCCGTATACCACGGTTAGTTCGTTCCAAAGTATTCCTCCCCTAGCTTTGGCTTGGAATCCATATCAGGGGTTGTCAACTCCTTACAATCCTTTAGGAGGAAACTTTGCTGGGTATGGTGGATATATGGCTGGAGTTGGTCAAACTCCGAGTTTTGCCCGGTCACAAGGCCTGCCTTTTGGCTCAACGGGTTCTACTAGTTACTTCGGGAAGCCTGGTGCCTTCCAAAATCCAGGCCAATCTTTTCAGAGCTTCGGGAGTGCCGCGCAGTCAGGGTGGAATCCCCAAGCTCCGCCTAGACTTCTGTTTCTGGAAACGTTAAACTTGCCAGACCTCACTAAGTTAACTAACAACCCAATCAAGTATAATCTAGCCTGGCCTCCGGTCCCAACTAAACTCCCTTCGGATATTCCAAAATTCGAAGGGAAGAATGGTGAGGATCCGGGCGACCACGTAACCATGTTCCACTTATGGTGCTCATCGAACTCCCTGATCGAGGACTCGGTTAGGTTGAGATTATTTCAACGCACCTTGACTGGAAACGTGGCTAAGTGGTATATAGAGTTGCCTAGGGGAAGCTTTACATCATTCGCCAACTTAGCTAACATTTTCTTGAACCATCTTCAGTCGCCCGTTCGGTATGATACTGGAACCGAACTACTGGCTACTTTTCGTCAGGATAGTGCAACTCACATTTCCAATCACATTCAGGAATGGAGATGGAGAAAGAGGCTCATTAACGCCAAAATCCCTCCAGAGTACCGTCTCGAGTGGTTCTTGACATCTTTGATACTTGAGATCTCCAAGGATGTATCCATGTCTGGGGTCTATTCCGAGGAGCAAGCCATTTTTAGGGCCCAGCAATTAGAACTGATCTACTCTCAGTCTGGGATCCTACAAAAGTAATTGCTAGATGAACCTGGATCTAAGGTTGACGTAGCTAAGCTGAAGCCAGGTCCCCACGCAGATGGTATTGTTGTGTCAGTAGACAAAAATACGGTGAACTTGTTGAATCAATTGCAGCAGTTGTCTTTACAGACTGCTTCTAACAACCAAGTCACATCGTCTAACCCTTCCGCTTCCCAAACTTCTTCAATTAATGCCGTTCAATTTGATAATACCAAACGAAGTCAAAATTCCAATGGGAAAAAGAAAGGACGAGGTAAGAAAAAGAACCAGGATGGGAAGCCTGATGCAAACAAATCCGACAATAATCCTGGTGGAGGAAGAATTGAGTCGAAAAAGAAAGTTAAGTTTCCATGTAGGTTGTGCGGTGGAGACCATTTAACTCATCTTTTCCCCAAGATTGAAGATGCTCAATGCTTGTTAGGGCAGCAAGGAACTTCTAGTTCCCAAGCCGTGTTAACAAACCCTTTTCCTCAAGGGCAACAACTTCTTGTTGGCACGAGTTCAAACCATGGGACCTCCGCAGGGGGCAACCAGGAAGGGGAAAATCATCGAATGTTTTCATGATGGGTTCTAACGTCCATGTGGCTACTCGGTCACGTGATTAAGGTGAAGCTGAAACTTCCAAGGATAAGGATGTTCTCGGAAGTACTGACCTTCATATCGAGTGACCCCCTGTCGAGACTATACCACGGATACCGAAAGGTTCCGCTAAACGCGCGATGATTAATCCTAATACTAGGGCTGCCCAGAATTACTCCATTGTGGAGGATCTGGCTCAGAGTCCGTGTGCCATGTCCTCTTTAGAGGTTCTCAAGTCGTGTCCAGCTTAGAGAAGTGCTTTACTTTCCGCAATTGGGGCAGTAGATCCAACTAATTCTTTAGTGCTCACTTTCGACATGTTAAATGTCAAAAAGCGACTCCCTCATCACATGGCTTTTCAAATAAATTCTACATACTGGAAAATTAACATTTTTCGAACCGTTATTGATGAAGGGGCTTCCACGTGCATCATGTCGATGTCATGTTGGAAGGCTATTGGATTGCCTTCGGTCGTTCCTTCACCTACCGTCTTGACTGCATTCGATGGCCATTCTCATAAGCGGCATGGGATTATCCCGACCTTTCCTATATGTGTTGGGGGGGAGGTATTTAATATTGAAGTAGAAGTCGTAGACGCTAACCTAGATTATAATCTCCTCCTAGGAAGGAACTGGGTATACGAAATGGATACCGTTGTTTCGACTTTGTTTCTTGTCATTTGCTTTCCTCATGAGGGGAAAATCGTAAAGGTGGATCAATTAGATTATTCTCCAGTTGATCCTCAAGCAACTTCCGACTCTACTATTCCTTTAGTCGATAACCCTCATCTGCCTACTGAGAATCTAAGAGTAGGGATGTATTCCTCGTTGATGGGTACCTTTGAGTTTCCCTCTCCTATCGCTAAAATCAATGCTATTTCATCATCTAGGGAATTTTCTCGAGATGGGTTCTTTCGAACTCGTTATTTTTCGGACCCCTGGACCTTGCTTTCACCTATGACCACATTAGTTGAAGGACAAGAGAATGGAATGACATTTCCTATATCTACAGCTGAGCTTATATATCAGTCTATCGTGAACTCTGCAGAAGACCATTCTACTCATTTTTCCGAAGAGGAGTTAGATGACGATGTGGCCCCCGCTTGGAGCCTTGACTCTACCTCTGCTTTGGACTGCTTGGATTCAGTTTTACCATTGGAAGAAGAAATTATTGAAGTAATGATGGGTGTAGATCGACCTTGGGAAGATTTACACCATCGTTCATACTTTCTTCCTCCATTGCAAGAGGTAGAATCTAGATTCTCCAAGCTCTGTTCTAGTGATGTTTGTATGGTGTCAAACCCTTTGGCTCTAGCACACGTTCGTGTCGAAGGTAATATGTTGGTGATTTAAAAAACAAAACCTATAAACATCTCTAGGGACCCCAACACAATAGAGAATCTCTTCATCGGAATTGAGTGTTCCACTGAAGAAATTCAAATTTACACCGACTTGTTCAAAGAATTTTGGGATGTATTTTCTTGGTCTTATGAGGAAATGCCTGGCATTGATCCATCCATAGTTCAACATGAGATCAAGACGTATGAAAACGCCAAACCTGTCCGTCAAAGGCTTCAGCTGGTCAACCCTAGGAAAGCAGCAACTATCAAAGCAGAAGTGGAGAAGCTGCTAAAGGTGGGTTTCATATACCCTATTCCTCTTACGGATTGGGTTTCTAACCCAGTCCATCTAGATAAAAAGCAAGGAACAATCCGAGTATGCATCGATTTTAGGGACCTAAATAAGGCTTGTCCTAAGGAAAATTACCCCACGCCATTTATTGATCAGATTATCGACAATTATGCAGGTAATGAGATTTTTTCCTTCATGGATGGATTCTCTGGTTATAATCAAATTTCTATCCGTCTTGAAGACCAACATAAGATGGCCTTCATATGTCCCTGGGGTACCTTTGCATATAGAAAGATGCCTTTTGGTCTTAAAAACGCTGCAGCTACCTTTCAGCGGGCCATGTCTTATGCTTTCCACGACATTAAGCATATCATCTAAGCATACTTAGATGATCTCGCTGCTCGTTCTCGGAAGAGGACTGATCATCCTAGCCACCTTCGAATGGTTTTCGAACGATGTCATTTTTATAAAATCCAGTTGAATCCCAGCAAGTGCGTTTTCGCGGTTACAACCGGTCGGTTGTTAGGGTTCATTGTGTCAAATGAGGGGATTCGCGTTGATCCCTTCAAGGTGGAGGCGATAGTTCAGTTGCCTCCCCCGTCCTCAATTCGTCAACTTCAAAGTCTTCAAGGGAAGGCTAATTTCTTACGACGGTTTATAGCAAACTATACCGAGATCACTAAAGGGTTCATGTGGTTGTTATCAAAAGGAGTTCCATTTGTATGGGATGACTTCGCGCAATGATCATTTGATGCTTTGAAAAAAGCATTAGTCTCTACCCTGTTTTTGAGTCCACCGGATTATGGCAGAGACTTCCTTTTATATCTCGCGGCAGCAGAATCAACCATTGGTATGGTTCTGGTTCAGGAGGACGATGCTCTCACTGAGCACATGATTTATTATTTGAGTCAAGGCTTAATAGGCCCTGAAGTTCGCTATTCTCCAGTAGAGAAATTGGCCTTAGCAGCTGTTCATGTTGTCCAGTGGCTCCGTCATTACATCTTGCTACGCAAAAATTTTGTCTTAGCGCCAGTCAATCCATTTCAATTTGTCCTCAGTAGGCGAGTGATTGGGGGCAAATATAATAGATGGATAGTCATCTTGCAAGAATTCGATCTCGAATTCTTGTTAGCCAAGTCTAAGAAATCCATGGTTTTCGCTGAGCTAATTTCTAAGCAGCCTTGTGGAGAGGATACGGTTTATGAGGAAAGTTTTCCTGACGAACATTTATTCCTCATCTTTTCACTCGACCCTTGGTATGGAGATATCATTGTCTATCTCCAGACTTCGAAGTTTCCCTCCACTTTTTCCAAGGATGAAAGTCGTAAGTTACGTCACCTGGCCAAGAACTATGTTATCATTGGTGATACCTTATACTGACGAGGGGTTGATTCAATCCTTCAGCGCTGTTTAACCTTGGAAGAAGCAGAGCCTGTGCTTAATGATTGCCACGGTGGAGCCTGTGGTGGTCATCTATCAGGGCTTGCTACAGCCCAGCGCATATTACATGCCGGCTATTTTTGGCCTTCACTTTTTAAAGACTATGTGGAAGCGGTCAAATGTTGCCACCCTTGTTAGATCTTTACTCAAAATATGCGTGCTCATCCAGCTCCTCTTTTTCCCGTCGTCACGGTCGGTCCTTTTACTAACTGGGGTATTGATTTTACAACTTGTAATCCGCCTTCAGCAGCGAATCACAAGTACATTATTGTGGCGGTAGACTACTTTACGAAGTGGGCCGAAGCCATGCCCACTTATAAAAACGATAGTGACATGGTAGCTTTATTTCTCTTCAATCAGGTTATCTCAAGATTCGGTGTCCCGAGAGAGATTGTCACTGATCATGGGAGTCACTTCCAGAATCAACTCATGTCTGAATTGGCCCTTAAATTAGGGTTCCGTCAAGAGCATTCATCTCCTTATTATCCTCAGGCCAATGGACAGGTCGAGGCATTCAATAAAACTCTTAAGACGATACTCCAATGGACAATTGATAAAAATCGGTCCAATTGGCACGTTATGTTGTATTTGGCTCTTTGGGCATACCAGACCTCCGTAAAGACTGCTACTGGTTTTATGCCTTTTCAGTTAGTTTACAGGATGGAATCTATATTTCCGATCGAATGTGAAATTCCGTCTCTCAAATTAGCTGTAGAGCTCCTTCCAGAGACTTCGAGTCTCGAAGATCACCTACTTCACTTGGAACATCTCGATGAGCAGCGTCGAGATGCCGCCACGATGAATGAGGACCATAAGAAAAGGGTAAAAACGCAGTATGATAAATCTGTCCGTCCTCAAGTCTTTTCTGAAGGCAACCTTGTCTTGGTCTATGACCAAGATAAAGACGCCTTGGGGGCATGCAAGTTTAAGCCTATGTGGTACGGTCCTTTCATTATTAAACGAGTTTTAGAAAAAGGGTCGTATGAGTTAATCGACTTTGAGGGAAACAAGCTGGCGGAGCCCCGAAACGAGCTCTACCTAAAGAAGTAATTTGCTTAAGTAGAAGTTAGGCAATGGCTTCTTTGTATATTATGTATATTTGTACATATATTATTGAGAGTTTCGTGATGTCAACACTTTTTGGTCTGGTGCTGCAGGTGTTGATGGATGACTTGGTCTATTTTGGGTTCGCCGATGGTGCTAGCCGGCACACTCGGAATCTCGCTTCTGCAGCTTGGGTACTTTATTATCCAACTGGTCAATTGATGGTATCAAGAGGCGTATGCATTGGTCCTGCTTCGAATAATATGGCTGAGTATACTGCCGTTATTAATTTACTATCTGAGACAATCTCTTATGGGATCGACTCGTTAGTAGTGTATCTCGATTCTCAATTGATAGTGTCTAAATTAAATAACATTTATCAGGTAAGGGATCCATGTTTATATCGCCAGTATTTAAGAGTGAGGTTGTTGCAAAGATCATTTTTTTATATTAATTATTTGCACATTCCAAGATCTCATAATTGGTTAGTTGATTCTATCGCTAATCAAGCATTAGACTGGCACATCAATCATTCATCATAAAATCAAAGCATCAAAAAGTCAAACTGTATACATATATATCATCATAAAGTATCTCGAGTGTACATATGTCGTCCAAAAAATATACAAAATTGGGACTCAAATGCCCATAATCGTATCTGGCATATCTAATGCCCCGGCTCAGCATGAGCAGCCAAGTAGTTACCTATCGCATTGGCTACACGCCCAAAAGTGTGAACCCAGTCACGTGGCATGCCAACCACATGACGCTGCATATCCTCCGGAAGGTCCTCTATAGCAACCATCGGTACTCGACAGCTCAGTCTAGTCAGGTGTCGTTGGACGTTGTGTAGAGTCCGTTCCGTCTTAGCAGCCACGTCTTCGGCTCCTCGGCCGCATCGTCTGTGCTGTGGGAGTCCATCTGGTCGTACAGGCCCAATGTCTGGATCATGATCATCATATTAGTCATTTGAATCTCATCAAAAATATTTTTCAAAATGCATCATTATATTTGAAAAATCCAAAAAAAAAAATTATAAAATAAAAAATCTTACCGATCTCGCCCCACGCTACATCCGACGGTAATGCTAGGTTAGGATCTCCTCAGAAGTCCAGCCCGGCATAGGGGTAGTCGTCTACAGCGATAATCTGCTTATCCCACTAGGTGAAGAAATCATCGTCGAATACAGTCCTAGGAACCTCCCCACCCCCCAGATGTTTCATCAGATCAGCCCACCGGCCTATGCGTGGATCGCGTGGGGTGCTGATGGAAACTGCTACCCTTGGGCAGAGTGTGGGAATCCTCTCAAAGAAGAAGGTGCACAGAATAGTCCCGTAGCCGAAATTTTTGGTCCGTCCCCTCTTAATGGAAGTGAGCTGGCTCTTCATGCTGGCCATAAGAGGAGTACACCCGTCAAACACTGTGGTGAGACAATCCACTGCCACGCTCATGTTGAGCCGTGATGCTTGATGCAGTGAGGATGATCCATTCACTCGAGCTATGGTGAACAGGACGATCCTTAGTGATAAACTCTCCACGTGTGCAATGGAGATCTGGCTCCCAACTTTCTTGGGATTTCCTGGGTAGTATATCTGTACATAGTACTCTATAGTGAGGCTACTCCGTGTCCTGCCCCGGGACTGTACTACCTCTCCCCTTCGAGAGAGGCCTGTGATAAAATATATGTCCTCCACTTCCACTCTGAGTGGCATCTGATCAATCATAAAGGCTTTTTCATCGACATTCCAATAGTCAATGAGCATTTCAAGCAGTCGCACATGGGCTTTCATGTTTGGCAGTTTGAAAAATTTGAGCAAGCCGCATCCTCGTAAAGCATCCAAGGCTTGAGGATCATTCATAACCTCATTATCAACCGCTACATGTTCCCTTTCATGCCATGTGATCAGCATCCTGAGAAAAAATTGAAGTTTTAACTGTTAGTTTTCATTTAAATTAGCTCACGGCGTATATGTGGGTTACTGTATACACAGTCCCGTATAGGGCCCGCGTGTACGCGGGTTTCATATTATCAACCCGCGTATACGTTGTGACGAAATTATGATCAATAGTTCAACGGTGAAACATCAATGGAAAACCTTAGAATTAATCACAATGAGTTGCAAGCTAAGTGTAAGGGTTACCTGGAAGATTTTGTGGAATTTGAACGGTCGAAATTGACGCACGAGAAATTTGCTCCTATTGCTCCAAATATTTTCTCTCCAACTCAAACAGTAACAATGGTGAGTCCAAAATCCTTTTTATAAGTTTTTGAAAATGAATTTTTTTTTCAAAATTTCATTTTGTTTGGTTTCATGTAACTTTTAACTTGGGAGCTTGGCGTGTCGAGATTGGTTTGCTTTTCAGGACATTTTGGACATTTTTTCGACTTTTTCGAGACGGTTCCATGACTGCTGACCCGTCATGGTAGGTATCATTTTTTCACTGGCATATAGGTTAGGGACATCACTTTTCTGTTGCATTATGCATACTAGCCTCCATCAGTTGATACATCTGCCATAGGGTCGATCCCATCATGTTATGGTTCGTAAGCCATCTTC